>JAQLOL010000004.1:1835880-1854213 GCA_029783665.1 Naso thynnoides
TCAGTCTGTTGCCCAAGTTACGAACTTTTGTGGTAGAGTAATAAATTCAGACAGCAAATATTTCAAAGTCAGGTCAAATGTATTAACACACCATGCCAAATTTCCTTTCTAATAATTTCATTTGATAGGCCTATATAAAATAAGTCTATTGGAAACGGCCCAGTGCTCACTTCATGTAGTGCACATCTGTGCTTCATCGCTTCAAGCAAACTTCACGCACAGCAATTGACCCTTTGCTAAGCTCCACCCTCAAACATAAATGGGCCAGTAAGGGTCTGACAACTACACAGCTGTGATCCATTGAAAGTCATGCAATCTTTTCAGATTTTCATCATTTTCAGGCTGGTTCTGTGGATGTTATGGTCGCCGTGATCATTCAGCAACATTTGAAGGAGATTTGTGTTCTTTACATTTTTAAAATCAGACGCTGAAAAGTGTAACATTGTGCGCTGGGCAAAACTGTTTGGGCGTCCGCATTGCCCTTTAAGCCCCTCACAGTTTAACAAGCACAGCTAATATTACGTCTGCTTCAGTAATCCTTTGATAAACACTGAGGTCATGCTAAGTTGTTATTAGTTAGCATTAGCATAACATTAGCTGGTTAATTTGAGTTACTTATAGCTATTAAGAGCACTAGCAAGCCTAGCCAGCTAAACTTAAGTCCATGACTGGAGTCTTGAAATTGCAGCTCTTAAAAGTCTGCAACTCTTGTAACCCAAACTCAAACCCAACCAAACAGCCCAACTTTGTGGATGCGTGCTCTCTCACCTGCGGGTGAAAGCGAGCTGGTGGGGGCTGGGGAGGTTGCTGGAGATCTCGTGGTGGACCTTCCCGGACGCCTTTCTTCCACCATGCCCAGTCCCCTGGACGCCTTCTATTACTTAACTACTTAGTATTGCTAGTCATATTTTTAATAATCTTAGATTATAGCTGCTACTGTTGTTGCTGTTCATCTCTGTCTGTCTGTCTGTCTGTTTATCTGTCTGTCCCTCTCTCTATCTCTCTCCCTCTCACTGTCAACCCAACTGGTACAGGCAGATGGCCGTCCACCTAGAGCCAGGTTCTGCCCGAGGTTTCTTCCCATTAAAGGGAAGTTTTTACTCGCCGCCGTCGCCAAGTGCTCGCTCCTGAGGGTTCTGTTGGGTCTCTGTAAATGCATAGAGTCTGGTCTAGACCCGCTTTATTTGTAAAGTGTCATGAGATAACAT
Organism: Naso thynnoides; assembly: GCA_029783665.1. NCBI lineage: Eukaryota > Metazoa > Chordata > Actinopteri > Acanthuriformes > Acanthuridae > Naso > Naso thynnoides. Next base: position 1,837,089 of record JAQLOL010000004.1, read on the forward strand.
TTGTTGTGATATGGTGCTATGAATAAAATTGACTTGACTAGACTTGACTTGACTTTTAACATTAATATACAAAGAGACATGTCCTCCACTTGTCCTAAACGGGTCCTAAATCAGGACGAGAGTGCTTGTTTGTTTTATGAACCAAGTAAAACACAAGTTTAAGCCTCTGTGCTGTGATCTGTATCTTTAGCATGTATCTTTATATTCATAACTCTAAACTGTTTTCACCGCTGAGCAAATTTGACATCCTGTATTTATCACTCAAAGGCTTATTGCAGACCTTTTGTCTGCCTCAGTCTGAAATCCCTTTTTTGTTTTTCCAAATATTAAACAATACAATGCAAGCTCATGTGGATGTATTACTTACTTTTTAAAGTTTTAGTCCACATGTTAATGTTATCTCTATAACCCTTTCTATTCAGTATGAATGGTCCTCCTGAATCTGCTATAATTATACATGTATTCCTTACTTTCTTTCAAACCAAAGACAGAGTTTAAAGGAGAAGAATGCATGGATGCTATTACTAGTAAATGGTGGTTTATCCATGTTTTGGCAGTCATTGATCTAGAACTGCACTACTAACAGCATTAAAACATGTAGTACACACACACACACACACACACGCACACACACACACTTTACTCTGTAAAAATAGTAAGAGAGATATGAAGGTTTTTTTTAAAAAAAAAAACAATCAAAAGCAAAACATATTAGCTAATAACTAACTAAGATTCAGTGTGGTGAATACTTTAACTTTAACTCCAATGTGCAAACTTTTTTTTAATGCAAAACCTCTATCACTTTGTGTATATATTTACTGTAGGCTATGTGTGTGTGGCGCACGTGTGTGTGTGTGTGTGTGTGTGCTGTACAGAAGCATAATAAATAACCCAGTATGAAATAATAATGAGACTGGGTGTAAAACAGTGACAGCAGAGAAAAATAGGCCTGAATGATGCATCAACCTCCAGCTAAAAATGTGCAAATGAATTCAGTGGACTTGACATTCATCGAATACGAGACTGTCAGATCAGAGGAGCTGTGTGTGTGTGTGTGTGTGTGTGTGTGTTGAAACGAGAGAGAGAGAGAGAGGATATGTTGGTTACAAGGGTCATAAAAGATAATAATAAATCATTTTCTCTATATTTTCTTCACTATGACAAGAGCTTCTCCTTTTTGTTTCCTGCTACAGACCTCCTACCTGTTGTTCACTGCTTTCCTAAATTTAAATGTTTGCCTACAGATGTTGATTTAAGTGATGATATTGACGAGCAAACACAATAATGCTGTTGAAACAGATGTGAAGCTTGCAAATATAAAATATTTGTCCGCATTTTGATTGTTAATTTTCCTCAAAGAATGAATATTATTACACCTTGTGTCCTAGCTCAATGACAAAGCAATCTCAGTGAAAACAAAGCAAACTCTGTCTTTTTGATGTGAATCAATGCTCCGGACACAGTAAATAAATAGACCATGAATCAATGGAATAGTGTGCTTTCTTGCTGAGAGTAGAATGAGAGGATTATATGCCTCTGTGTAACTAGTCCACTGCCTTCACCACTAGTCAGGGCTGCAGGCAACAAATAACTAGTTGTGGAAAAAAATCTATTTTAATGACAACTGCTTATTTTGTTCTTCTGTTTAGAAGAGCCACGGTTATTGTTTTTGTTGACAGCGATTTACCCGAACCCATACAAATCTGATATGTATAAGTAAGTCAGTGCCTACAGTACTATACCGAGAAGCAGTTTTTGACAACAACAAGTAAATTTACTTAAGCAGTAAATTTTTTTGAAATAGAAGTTTCATGTGTCATTGTTATGGTTATTTGACAGATAAATTAGTGCCTCAACAAATCCTGAAACATTCAGGTTTAGTTGTCAGGAGTAACTGTTGGGACGATTAAAACAGCTGTTTCTATCATCCCTCTACTGTAAGAATAATCATAATTAGTGTATGAAGCGTATAATAATAAGCGTACTGGTTGACCTGTCTTTAAATTATGTTTAAGTAAGTCATTCAACATGTTTTGAGGCAGGAATTTAAGCAAATGCAATGTGTTATTAATAAAGTAATTCAAATGTCGTCATTTGTTGTTATGTCATATGTTCTAGAAATTAAATTTAATATCTTTTAATTAAGATAAAGGACATGATATGCATGCAATTACATATGCAGAAGTACACTGTTAGATTTGATTAAAAAAAGAATAAAATAAACAATTCAAGTTTATACTGCTGTGTTTCTTCCGTGCCACCCCTTTATTTCATCTGTCTCATCTGAATGGGACAGATGAAGCAAAGAACATCCTCCATTCAAGGCCAAATTATACCAAATAAATTTCCACATTGGAAAAAAAACAACAACTCTATCTGGTATTAATAGAACACACATAAATGAAATTAGTTTTTTTCTGCAATGTAGTCTTTTAAAATTACATTTATCTTATACGTGTTTCATCTGTCCCGGCTCTCCCCTGTAGATTATTTGGCTGAGCTGGAGCATCATGAGCATCAAGGGATAACATGTTGAAGGGATCTTAAATGTCATTTCAAATCTGTTTTATTTTATCAAAACACAGCTATCAGGTCATGATAAAGAAGGGACATGCAAACAGTTGTACTCAGAAGAACAAACAATCGTTTACAGAATGCTTCAGGCTATCTAAATGTATGAAATGGTTAATCAGTGGATCAGTAGTGTCAGCGAGTAGTTATGATTATAGTTTTGATGTTTAAAACTTCTTAAGGCACGACTGATAAACAGCTGTATTTTATCTTTCTTTTAATAGAATTAATCATGATTAAAGGCAAAAAATGTCAAATAAATGAATGAAATAATTACTAAAAAAAAGGTGTGCCAAGCTATTTCTATGCAAATTATATTGATTGTTTCATTTTACTTTTAGAACTATTCCAGAAGACCTATATGTTGAACTATTCCTTTACAATTTTCTTTGTTTCATGTGATGCCAAACTTTGCTGCAGTGATGTCACATGTCAGTTTACATCATATTTCTAGATTTATATTTAGTAAAATGTTATCATAACTAAGAAAAGATGGTCCTAACCAATTTTCAATTGTTAAGTTGTCACTTTACAGCAAAACGCTTATTTTTTATGCACAGAACAGAAGCACAAGTGATACATTAAAAGCACAGAGAACAGACATTCTAAAATGTTGATATGCACCTGGGCTTAATGTTTCAGCTCAGTTCAGATCTTTATTGTCTTATATGACAAATATTTTTTGCAGCAAGGTAAATACATAACAGCAGTTAACTGCAGTTTGAGCATTTAAAAGTGCTGAGTTGAAAATTGCACCAAAGTATTTATCAGCATACCATCCGCAGTCACCGGGAGCTGTTGAAAGGTTTAATAGCACCCTGAAGAGCATGATAAGAACATTTGTGGAAGCCCAGCCTAGAGAATGGGATGAGGCCATTCCCTACTGTGTGTGGTTCGTGATGCTTTCACCGAGTCTTTGGGCTGCAGTCTGTTTGAGCTTAAATTTGGTCATGAGACAAGGGGCCTACTGCACCTGTTTATGGAACACATAATTGAACCGTCTGCACCAGGAGACTTCCTGCAGTATGTGTCTTCCTCCAGAGACAGACTGCGGTCAGCCTGTGAGGTTGCAGGGAAGAAACTGGCTGGGGCCAAGGTCACATTAAGGTTAGACATGATAGGAAGGCAGTAGGGCACACCTTTTACCCAGGTGACCAAGTGTTAGTAGGTCACTGACCAGTTGGGACCCTGCTTTGCTGATCCCTATGGGGTGTTGAAGAAGGTCAGTGACCTAAATTACACCTTAAGCACCCCGATAGGAGATTTAAAACGAGACTGTGTTACATCAACATTTTAAAGGCACATGAGAGTTGGGAAGTAGCAGTTTGCTGTGTGCTAAGAAGGAAGAGTTTGGTACTCTTTACCCTGAGGGGTCCTCTCCTCCTCCAGAGATAGTGAGCACCAGGTTTTATAACACTCACTCAACCCAGGGCAGCATATCAGCTAGAATCATCACTTCTTATAACATATGGCGGAAACTCCAAAACAGGACATGGTTGATTTAGTTGACACTGTTATGTAAAGATGTTCCTGGGAGAACTAATCTTGTGGTGCATGAGGTTGATGTCGCAGATGCCACTCCAATAAAACAGCGTCCTTACCAGTACTCTCCCCATAGGAAAGGCATTTTTGCTGCTAATTCTTTATCTAAAGGTTGACGAGAGTGTCTTAGAAAGTAGATGATGCAAGGCCCAGTAAAGCAGGATGTCCTAATTAGTAAAGAAGAGCTAAATGTTTAAAAGAGCCCTTTTTAAAAAAAAAAACAAAAACAAAAACAAAGGAAACTTCTTCTGGAAAATGGAAATAGTTTAAATGGTTTGGCTGAATCACAAAATAAACAAAGATTTTTTATTTGAAAAACAAGAAAGAGGACAAACAACAACATTAAGAGTGAGAGTCTGTTTGTCTACTGTCAAGGTTTTTTTTTGTTTATGGGGGAGGAAATGACTCCAATTGGCTGTCCTGATTGGCTGTCAGGCTAGGGGCGTGAGCCTACGTAGTCAATGTCAGTATAAGGAAATGCTGGGCTGATGAATGAGGAAAGCTGAGAGAGAGAGAACCAGAATAGTGACTGTTGGAGAAAATTCCCTTTCATCGATATAGTTAGGTTTTGAGTTTTGCCTGCATGTTAATGTTAATAAAATGAATTTTTGAAGGAGTCCAGATAATAGGATGCCTTTGAACTACAGACAGAGCCTGTTGAGCGATCCCAGCACATACCACACATACAGCCCCTGTAATCCCAAAATCAAGTTCCCAAGGTTGTGGTGCCCTGTGCCTGTGGTGCCCAATAATATACAAAGGTGTTATAATATAAAATGTGTCTTCATAAACTTAATTAAAGCTGACAATTATTGTACCCTGAAATACTTAATAATATTATAGTGTGTTTCAAACCATGTAATGTTTTTAAATTGAGGGGAGTCGTCTAAATCACCCTCTGCACTCTACATTCAAATGACTAGGCAAGGATATTTTCTTTTTCAATCCGGAGGCTAAAGTGAAAGGTCTAACAACAGGAAGTTAAAAGGTCAAGCTACATAGTGTTTATAACAGAGCAGTGCTGTAGATGAGCTCACAGGAGTCTGATTGCAGCAGAAATCTGCAGATCTGAATCTAGCAGCACCTGACAACACCTCCTTTTCTCTCATTTACATGGTGACAGATGAAAAAAAAGCTTTAATCATTAAATGTATGGATGTGAAGGTCTCTAAGGTTTTATTTTACAGAAACACATTAATAATTGAAAGTCAGCTAGGGAGGACAGTTCCACTGTGAAGATCACTGAGGAGCAGCAGTGGATACATCAGTGATGTGAGTAAAACTCATTGAAAAAAGACTTAGTAGTGTGTGCTGTGTACTATTTTGTGCACTTGTGCATACTGTGCTCTGTATCTCTGTGACCAACCTCAGACATGCACTCCTTCACACACTGTAGCTCACCTCTCTACTCATAAGGTTATTGCCTGGGAAAAATCATGAATATGGCAAGTAAACACAAAGTTATAAACATCACATGAAGTGTTATTTATAGACGTCAGTGTTGAGGTTGTTATTCAGTAAGAGCACATTATTAGCTACTTTTAAAAAAAGTAATGCATTACCTTACTTAATTATTTAGTGTTGAAAGTAATTAATTGTACTACTTGTTACATTATTTTGCATAACATCCCCATAACATCACCACCATCACCTGTCACTTCATTGCCAATTAACCACATTAAATCAAAGCTTTCATATGCCCACATTAGCACAAATCCTTATTCTAATAAGGAGGACAAAGGACAAACATAAGATTTTTGTTTTATGCTCTTTAATACAATGAAGCCAACAGCAAAGTTGTGAAAATAGTGTAGTTGAAGAACTTCAAGTAACGCAAGTAACTAGACAAATGTTTGATCAGTAACTGTAATTTGATTGATTACTAAAGTTAGCAACAGTAATGCCTAACATTACCGCATGACAGACAAATGTAATCTGATTACAGTAATGCATTACTTTGTAATGTGTTGCCCCCAACACTGATAGAAATGCTATTTTAGAAGGGAAAGGAAAAGTTAGTGAGTCAGTTTTTTTTCCCCAATTCCCGTCATCAGCTACAAACTCATCTGTTCAGACAGGCCTTTACGGACCATGTGGTATATTTGTTTTATCTTGTGTGTATTCGTTTTAATATTTTTTCAATTTATTTTTATTTTAATTTTTTTAATTTACTTTATTCATTTGTCTTAATTTGATTTTGTTTGATTTCATTTCTGTAAGTGTGAAGGACGTCGTGACCAATGTCTGTGAAAAACGGATAAATTTCCAGCAGGTTGGGTCATCACATTAGGCTGCTGTTGTATTGATATATAGTACTGTTTAGAGATAACTGGAGAAGGTGATGTGCAGCTGAACAGAACTGTGCCTCATCTAGCATGTGGTATGGATTGGATTGGGTACATCTCGTCGTATTGTTATTTCCCTTCTATTGCTCTTAAACTTAAGGCAGGGTTCTTTTTTTTCACTATTTATGGCATAAAACTTCTGTTGTAAGTAAGAGTTCCAACTCACTTAACAGGCTGCTACAGCTGTGTACAGCTTCATGCATCCAATCTTTGTTTAGACCCATAGAACTATTACAAATTCCAGTAGATATCCCCGAGTTTCCAAACATAAAATTGCAGGTTAGGTGTTAATATAAAATTATGCATAAACGTGTGGAGTAATTCTTTTTGAAGGAATGGTACAGCCATTATAATATAGATTTACATTTACGTGAGATATTATAGATTCTAACTAAGTAGAGAAAAAAGTAATGTTTGTATACAATATCACACACTTACACATGATCCACACTAAAATCTGTAGCTATCTTATAGCTCCATATTCACTTTTGAATAACCCAAGCATACTTCATAAATGGAAAAATTTGTATGAAATAAAACTCTTTTATTCTTGTTTTAGACAACATGGCTTCTCAGAAACCCTATCTAAAACAAAATGTTGCTCTTTGTCCCCGAAGAAAAATATTAGAGCATTATCACAATATTTTTATAATATTTTAGCTTAATATTTAACTTTTCTTTTTCTTGGCTGTGTTCTGACTAGACTCCCTTTTACTTAATTTCTTTTCCTTTCTTTCCTTTTTGCTGAAATACTTTTTGCACCTTCTCTCACACTGTGAAGCAATAATACCTAAAGAGGGGCTGTTTCTGCACAGGAATGGATTGCTGGGCTATGAATCTATAATGTAATCCTCCAACATGAAGCGACACACACCATTCAAATGCTACAGCACATTACTGTTTCAACCCATCAGATATGTTTGAAAGCTCATGAATGGAAATCTGAGAGCTGTATGAGGCAGAGAGAGTAAGGGAGAGAGAGAGAGACAGAGAGAGAGAGAGACAGAGAGAGAGAGACAGAGAGAGAGAGAGAGACAGAGAGAGAGAGGTAATTGGTTTGCCTGTGCATGTATTTTATATATACATACATATATATATATATATATATACAGTATGTGTATATGTGACATGCATATATGGTGGAGCACAGGCTGGGTATATGTTTGCATCTGTGTTTATATCTGTGTGTGTGTGTGTGTGTGTCTGTCTGTCTGTCTATCTGTGTAGTGTGTGAGTGCATGTGTGGGTGTAGCACGTGTGTTTGATTGTTTTAGTGCATATGAACATGTGCTTTAGTGTATGTATATTGTATATTGTGTATGTGTCTGTGGAGTTTTATAAAGGAGCTGTGTGTGGGGGAGGAGAATGTGTAAGTGAATTATGCCTTTTTTTCAGAGGGGAGGGGTGCATATATATGTGTGTATGTGTGGGGGATGGGCAGATTGCACACTGTATATTCACAAAGTATGTGTGGGCTGGGTTGTGGTGTGTGTGTGTGTGTGTGTGTGTGTGTGTGTGTGTGAAAGCGAGAGAAAGTGTTTGAAAATGCATGAGAGAAAAAAAATGTATTTTATGATACCTCTTTGTGTAGCCTATGTGTAAACTGCAGTGTGTACATGCATTTTTATTAACTTGTATGGCTATGAGTGTGTGTGTGTGTGTGTGTGTGTGTGTGTGTGCAGAAAATGTGTGGTGGTTGTGTTGCTGCTAAACAGAATATAATTATATATGTATGAAAGTATTTTTTGTTTATGAGTGGATTTTTGGATTCGAAATGTATGTGTGACCATCTGTTTTAATTGTATTGTGTGTGTGAATCACTGAGGTGTGCATATGTCTAGTTGCATGTATCTGCGTGTGTGAGTGTGTGTGTGTGTGTGTGTGTGTGTGTGTGGGTGGGTGGGAGAGAATCTCTTTGTTTATGTGCATCTATGTACGTGTATTTATCTTTAGATAATGGAAATATGTTGTTTTGCTGTTAAAGTTCATCCAGACAGTCAGAAAACAAAATTTGTTTTCTTGGTTTTTTACTGAATGGCCTCTGTCATTCATTGTCTACATTCATTTGATAATTAAAATGACTTTTGAATTATTCTTGAATTATTCTTTTATTCTTTTTCAGGAGTTCAATTAATGTGAGTCACAAATAAAACATAATTAACTGTCTAACACTACATTTGCAAGGATCACACTAATATCATCAAGCAATTAACTTAGTGGTTTTCAAAAAAAAAAAAAATCTCATTTACTTCACTTTTGATGCTGGAGAGGCCATTCAATGGATCACCACACACAAGCAGAACCCAAAGAAAATACTGTAGCGCACAAATCACTGTTGGAATTTTAATTTAGAGGTGCAAAAAGACTGACATTTCGAAGCACACTTTATCTTGTTCAAAGTCAAACAGTAAAGGTACAGATTTATTAATGAGAGAAGGCTCTCTCTGAGAAGGAGGGTATTTTACCTTTTCAGATCTGTAGCTTTACTGTTTGACTCTGACGAAGACGCAGTGTGTGATGAAATGTTAGCCCTTTGCACCATATTAATTAAAATTTCAAAAGTCATTTGTGTGCTACAGTATTTTCTTTGGGTTCTGTCTGTGTTTGGTGGCCAATTGAACTGTCTCTCTGACATTGAAGGTCCTGCTCTGTGAGCAATAACCTGCAGGAGCTGAGGCGCAAGAGACTCATTCTATTACACTTCACTTTTCTCTGGTTTGAATAGATCTACTTGACTATCAGCCAAACATTTCCGATGAAACATACTGGCAACTAGAGTGCTGCTGGCTTAAGTACCTTAAGTACCTGAACATGGATATCCATAGCAGGTCACTGTTGTGGCTGATTGTCTTTTGAAGTCCCCCAGTTGGTGAGTTCTACATGGAACTTAAGGTAAGCACACATTAATAAACAAGGCTTGAATTGGTTCACCTTTAAAAAATTAACAAGAGTCATTAACTGACAGCTGTTTCTTGTATGGAGTACTAATGAACAACAAGGAACATTAGCCGTAGTCACCTCTTTACTGTTGAGGGAACAGCAGTGAGGCATGAAAGTAATAGAGCGAGGGTTAAAGTTAGGTAGTCCTTTCTGTACATGAGAAGTCTGATTAGTCAGGACAATGGTGCCCAAACAGACATCCAGCGCAGACTTAGCACCTACTCATGACTCCCTAACATCTGGAAGTCCAACACCTACAGCCTCAAAACCAAGATCTGCTTGAATAACACCTTGGTCAAGCTGATTCCACTGTCTGGGGCTGAATGCTGGCGAGTAACCAAATGTGACATGAACAAAGTCAGCACATTCCACAATGGCTGCTTGAGGAAAATCTGCCACATATTCTTACCTGGTAAAATGTCAAACAAGGACCTTTATATAAAGACTGGCTGCCAAAAGGTGGTCTCAGAAATTAAACATCATTGTCTAAGATAGCTTGGACACATACTGCAAATGCCACAAGAGCAGGTCCCCAAAGTGGCTCTCAGATGGACACCACCAAGGAAAAGGAAATGAGGCCGACCTAAGACCATCTGGTGAAGAATGGTGGAGGCTGGGCTGTTGGAGATGGGTCTCTTGTGGGGTGAGGCACAACCAGCTGGTAAAGACCCTGATAGGTGGAGGAACATTATCAATGCCTTTTGCCCCACAGGGGGCAAAGAGGATAAGTAAAGTAAATAATGTGGAGGACTGAAGAGATTGGTTGGCATATTCCACCAACACCGGTGAACACCAGCATCAATCACAACTATACCATTTGATCACGTATACTAGTATGAGCCCTAGCTGAATAATTTCTAATTTCTGATGCCCCACCCCACAACCTCCATCTGTATGTGTATAGTAAATTTGCCATGTTACTTCCACATACAGTGCCCCCTGCAGGCTCATTTATGAAGCAACCTGTTTAAAGACATCTTTAGTAAACTCAAACAATTCGCTTAGGTCTTAAAACTACATTTTAATTTGCTAAAATGTTGCCTGCTTCGGTTCTGGAAATTTTAAAATAGGCTTACTGAATTACCAATTTGACACGAAACAAAATGTAGGCCTTCCTGTGGTTTGTGGCTTTTAACAGTGGTTTCTTTGCATCGACAGCAAACACATCAATAACAAACTAGCTTCTGTTGAATGTCAATGGCTGATTTGCAAAACAGTCATTCATTTTCTTTGATTAAAACGCACATTCATTCACACAAGGACCCTAATGTTGATCTAGGCTGCTGAAACACCTGGTCCTTTGACACACTCTTCTCTGGATGGAGCACATTCAGCCGCTCAGTTCATCCAGATACTCTTTGTTAAGGCAGACGTAAATTACTCTTAGATTAAAATTGTTTGCTGAGGAGGGTTTTGTAGAAGTGTTGCTGAATCAGCACACAAAGCTACTATTTGTAGGTCTGGCTATGGTAAAGATTCTTGCTTTGTCTTTCCGTTGCTCTCATTTTTGTCCTGACAGAATCTGTGCTTTTATTTTGCGAGAAGACGAACATCCGGGGTCCTTGTGGCTAACTCTTGCTGGCTTGATGCAGCAGTGGGGCTCTTTGTATAATTGATCCGCGAGGTACCACAGCGGCGGGGACACGCACGGCAGCAGCAGCGGCAGAGAAGCACTGAAGCACGGAGTCCCAACCAGGGACAGACAGGGTCCAACCGTCCCCTGTCCGAAACACACACCGCCGTGGGATACTTGAACGGAGTGAAAGCAACGTTTCAGTGCCCCAACGCCAAGTGAAGGTTTGTGTAAACGCCAGGTATAGAAGTTAATTTACCGGGAAGTTTGCGAGTCGCAGCACTAGTCATTGGAACCCGAAAGCCCGAGTGGAGAGGACCAACTGACCAAGTTTGGTTTTAGTCTTCTGTTGCGCTTTTATCCGCAAGGAACCTGCGCTTGTTTTCTTTTCTTTAACACGTGTTTTTTTTTATTGGAGCAATTTTGTTTCTCTGTCAAGTTAATTAGGAACTCGCCAGAAACCTCCCAACTTTGTGAAAGGTTATCTCAGTGGTTTCTGACAATAACAGAGTCCGAGATAAGAGAAGACGGAAGGACGACAGAGGGAAAGTGGATGTATTTTCAGCCATGGATGTAACAGTTTACCCGCATCCTCCTCAGCCTCTGGCCGCGTCAGACCACAGCAGGCTGGGGCAGCTCTCCTACCCTGACCCGGCCTTTGGGACAAACAAGGTAAGCGGAGATAGACGGAACCTAGAGGCAAACGTTACTTCTGTCTCTGCAAGGTCCCGAGATGTTAGCCATGTTTGTGCTGTATTATTTTGATAACCTTGGCTTATCTCTTCTCTTTTTGTGTCCATCTGTCATGCCCTTGCAATTAGTGTTTGTCAGTTGCTTTATAAAGTTTCAGTCATCAGCGCAGCGGTTTAAGGTAACTGCATTTCAGTGTCAGTGATTTCTTGCGATCACGTCCCCTCACTGGAAGATACAAAGGCTATAATCTTTATCCGAGTTTGTTGTCAGTGTAATGTAATGACAACACCTCTAATTAAAACTTCACCACTGGTAGCCTAATTGAAAAGTAATTAGGCGTGAACATGCACCGCATCACAAGTACAAACGGAGGACTATTGCAAGAATGAGGTTAGTGAAAAAGAAACGCATTATCTTTTGGTTCAGCTTAAAAACAGTTTATAGTCCACAGCAGTGTTTTATATTTCAGTTTGGTGCCAGTTAATTGGTGTCTGGGAAGCTCTGTTGTCTCTCTCCCTGGAGCAAGGCCAAAGGTCAGGGTCAGATTCACAACTGGAGCTGGTCAGGATCCAGTGCTGCAAGACACCACTTAAGCAGGATGGATGAATCTTCTATAGAACTATATGTATTCAGTGAAGACTATCTATCTAACTATCTATCCACTCACTCAGTTTGCTAAGGGATTTTTTTAAGAGTAAGGTGTTTGGGTCCATGACAGTGATGAATTGCTTAATTATTTTACTAGGTGCAGCTGATGAGTTCAGCTATTAAAGTCAATGACAGCCACAGATTATTAATCTTTCAGACAATAGATTATGACACATTCCTTTTGTAATTTGATACTGAAATTACATAAATATAAGAATATCAGAATACACTGTTACCGCAGTAAAACAGATTGATTGCTGAGACTTTTCTGGAGTGGATTTCCTGTTCCTAACCTGCCTGCTCACATTCATTAAGCGTTCCCTCACTGCAACACTTGCAGGCTGGTTTTCTTCTGTTTAAACCCTAAGCAACAACAGCCTCGTGTTGGGATTACAAAAAATATTTAGAAACACTGTCCAGGAGGGCAATATGACCCAAAATTTAGGTTATTTCTGCGATGATGACAAAATACTGAAAAATATTTTTTGTTTTGGTACTTCTGCTTAAAATGTTATGGGAGTTTTGTGTATTACGCTCTTTTGTTGTTACAGTCTTCTTGCACATTACTGTGGTTTGTTGTACATTTGATATTTTGAAACCAAATCACATCCACAGTTTTACATTCGCCCTCTTTTTTTGAACTAACCCCTCCACTATGGAGCTGCTGGCAATGTTACTTTCGCTTTCAGCCATGTTTATTGTTGATGTGCTTAAAATTTTCACGTCATGATGTTATCAACAAGCTGGGATTTGTCTTTAACATAAATCATACATGTATTTTCACCAAGAACAGGAGAAGGAATACCCTGCCCAAGTGACTGACGTTAGCTGCACATGTAGTAATTTTAAGTAAGTTTTTGGGTCATGTAGTGTGGTTTGAGTGTGCTGTTAAAAATGACACCGATTAACCTGTGACAGAGCGCCAATGTTGATTTAATCATTTTTTTGGCAAATCAGTACAATGTGACTACTGTTAAATAGTGGATACTGTATTCTTTCAGCATACAGTTTGGAACTGGGGCACAGCATCCATTTCTGCTGCTGACTGAGAACTCTGACCTCAATAAGTGCTGATTAGGCATGTGCAGAATATCACATTAATGTCTTCATGCACTAGATTACAGTTGTTTCCTGTGCTGCATCTAACCCTCATTGTTGATGTTGTTAATGACAGATTAAGTATGAGACTTATGCTTATGCTTTTAAGCTCAGAATATAACATGTGCAGAAATGCCTCGCACACAGTATTGCACTGTGTTGTTGTCAGTTAGTGTATTTGTTTCAGAAAGAGGGAGGGAGAGAAGCAGGGGATATGTAGAGAGAGAGCGAGTCATGTAGTTGGGGGTAGGGATTGAAAAGAGTGAGCAAGAGAGAGAGAGAGGGAGAGAGAGAGAGAGAGAGAGAGAGGGTTGTTGGGGGTAGGGATGTTGTAGATGAGAGAGAGCGCGTAGTGGGGGTGGGGCCACTAAGGTTTGCACTATATTTCTGTCTGTGTGTCTTTTGATTCACGACTCTGTTGGCCTGATAGAAAAGATCGTATTACTGTGTGCGAGAACAGTGAGGGAAAGACAGAAAGCGGTGTATAAAAATGTAAAGAGAGGCACAGCATAGGAAGAAGGGAGAGAGACAGGAAGTGGGATGCACAGAAGAAAAAGAAGAGGAACAGAGCAGAGAGAGAAGTGCATAAAAGAACAGAGAGACTCAGTGTGTGTGTGTGTGTGTGTGTGTGCATGTGTGTGCATGTGTGTGTGTTTGTGCGTTGGTTAGAGAAAGAGAGGCGTGTCCAGATGTGTAAATGTAAAGATGTAATACCAGTGGTGGTCCACATTTTCCATTTCCATTAAAGAGAGAACATTCCTGCACATTTACCTTTGAAAAGACAATAGCTCACGACATGATTAGGACTCATGAAAGCAAGGCTAAAATTAATTGAATGTGTAGGAGAAAGGCATTAGTTTCTCTGGTGATTTTAAATCTGCAATGACTGTAATACTTAAATTTTTAGCTTTTCCCTGCATCTGCAAGAGCATTTAAAAAGATGTTAGCATAGCAGTATGTTCACAGTCCATGTAAACCTGTTCTCTGTCTCATTGAAATGAATTTCATGATCATTTGTGAGCTAATATTGTGGTGACTGCACTGAGTTTGAAATGGTGGGTTACCTGCAACATAACTGCTAATGATAAACAAAAGCAATAACAACCATTATAACCAGAAAGTAAGTTGATGGTGTGAAAAAATTAAACTTAAAACCAAAGCACGTTTTATACAATACTGCACCAGTTATCTAGTAATGTAGGACTGTAGGAATCATAATGAAGAAACTTTTAATGAACTAAGAAGTAATTGTTGTTGTTCTTTGATGATTTGGGGAAATTTCCTCTCACAACATATTTTTTTGACATTTGGCAAAAATAGGATATTGCACTACCTTAATTAACATGCTTTTTGTGTTGTGACCAAATTCATGGACTCAGGAAGTGAACCTCAGACCTTTTGTGCGCTTACCGTCCACCTTGACCACCTCTCTGGCCTTCAGTTGACTCTCTGTGGTTAAAGAAATGTAGCACCTGCTACACTCGAAAGACATTTCCAGGGAACATAATCCAGGGCACAGCTATATTTCCCCTCTACTCATAATCGTCAAAAAAATGAGTAGAGCTGCAGTGATCAGTTTATCAATTAACCAATAGACGTAAAAATTGTACCAAAAAACACAAACTATTTAATGATTCCAGTTTCTTTTTGCGAATTTGCTGCTTTTCCTCTTTGTAAATTTATAGTGGGTTGAATGTTGCCAGGTTTTGTTATATTGGTCAGACAAAACAAGACATGATAAGACCATCTAAAACTGAAGGACACTGTGATATCCAGCTTCCTGATGCTGTATGGACCAGCCATTAATAGACAAATCAAGAAATATTTGGCTGATGATTTAAGAATTAACATAATTGTTAGTTGCATCCTTTCAAATCGGTAGCATGTAGACCGACAGCTCGAGTGCTTGACAGGGAAGTTATGTGATGGATTTAACAGAAAACATGCGAGTTTTACAATAATGCATAAATCAGTGTTTCATCCATCTTAGAATATTTCATATTCTGTAAAAAAAAAAAAAGCCACACCAACAATCAGTCTGGCACTGGTGACAATTTTTTTGAACCTCTTTCTGTAGAGGCTCTTAGCTGAGCTGCTCTGATGGATCCAGTCAGCATTTCTCCCCAGACTGTGTGCCTCCAACATACTGCACTGAATGGATGTTTTAAGCTACCTCAGGACAGGAGAGGGACCAGTGCAGCTCACCAGACAGCATTAGAGTGATACCTCAAACAAAAGTTAATTTTGTTGTCATCGCAGGAACATTGTGGTAAACATGGGGGCCCAACCAACAAATCACTTAATTAAATAAAAGTGTTGGATTCTGTGGCTCAGTGTCACTGTAGTGATAAAAAATGCATATTTAAGTCACATTAAGTGCTGGCTGGATAAACAAAAATGAGTTAGCCATGCACAGCTCTGATGTGAATTGGCACAGTTCATTTGATACAGACACAATTAATAAATTGTAACAATGCAGTATTATGAAGGGATTTAAGCATCTGAAACAACACAAGTACTTGTGGAACAGTAGATGCTGTACCTATTGAATTAAATGTATGGCCTTGTGAAAGACAAAAAAACAAGGGAGAGCAGAAATGGAATGAATCAGAGAGAAGAGAGGAAGGGAAGAGGAAGGGAAGGTTGAGAGAGGGAGAAAGAGAGGGAGAGAGAGCCTAATGTAAACATGATGATTGTGAAAGCTGGGTGAGGTATTTCTAAAGCAAATAGAGAAGAACAGAGAACAGGGAGAAGAGAAGTGGGCCCTGGTAAAGACCAGGAGAACATAGATAGATGTATGTAGAATATATATGTTATATTATGCTAAGAAACAAGTTTGACTTAAAGTTGCAGTAAACTGATTTTCTGCAGTTTAAGTGGAAAATTCCAAAGTGCTAAAATATAAAACTAAAGAATTGAAAACGGACCACTGAAGTTAAACCATGCTGTGGTAAAGGGTTTGTATTTTATGTCTCATGGAACTTTTTTGAGTCTGTAAAAGTGTCAAGCTGCTGAAAGATGAAACTTAAGCTTTATACGGTAATGTGCAATTTAATGTTGTTGAAATAGATAGTCATAGTCATAAAATTGGTTTTGAAAAAAGTGCAGGAGCAAATATCGAAGGTATCGGTTAGGGTTATTCAAACTAGCAAACATTAAGTGGAGGCTGTCTACCATTCAGAATGAACACTATTAACAGGAGCAAAAAAAAAGAGAGAAGAAGAGAGACGGCAACTTTACTCCAGCAATTTGCTGATTTACCACATAACACTAAATACATTTGCTAACTTAGCTAAAAGAGCGTTGGCTTCAAAAGCATCATCAGTGAGAGAAGACGTGTTCAAACAGGTTTGCTTACCTGCTAAGGCAAACACGCTACTAACATGATACTATATACTAAATACATACTAATGTTAGCAAAAACTTTGCCATCCAAATCAGAAATCATTGCTGCAGGTGCTTGCACTTCAGATGCTCGTGCATGGTGATGGTGTTGGAGTAAAATGCTAGTTCTGCTTTATATTTGGCACTTGTAAACTTGGTGTCTGTAAAGTAGTACCAGAACTTTTGATAGTCTTGTCTGCCAGTTTAACCGTTATTCAGATGTTCTTCTTTCCTAAACAATACAACGGTTAGTCATGGCAGTCAGTGGAACTGAACACTGCCCCTAGAACTTCAGGTAGTGCGTTGCAAATAAACATTTGCACAGTTTTGT
>JAQLOL010000004.1:1901176-1915809 GCA_029783665.1 Naso thynnoides
GCAGCTCTTGTTGGTTGAGTGCACATCTGTATATGGTTTACCAGCTTATGCCTTTGTTCCCATGTTCCTGTTCTGTAATCAGCTATTGTCACATATTGTGCTTACATGTTTTATTATAAAGTCATTGTATCAAAGACTTATTTTTCTCACCAATTCCAGGGCTACCCCCTTTCCCTCCAGTCAGACTACCAGCCAATAGGAGGAGGAATGCTTAATAACGGAGCAGTAATGTCATCATCAATGGATTACCACCAGCTGGGTCGACATACGTCGAACCACCACCCCTCTCTGGACTGGAGCACTGATTACCATGGCAACGGGTAGGTATTAGGGTTTAACTGTAGCATGTTACTTAAAAGCAATGTCACACCCTGAATCTTAATTTTGCTGAACTCCTTCTGACTTTGCCACAGTGATGTGCAGGTGTGCTCTTCTACATGTGCAACAGAGCACATTTCTGACCACAGCCAACCACACCTATCAGTGAAGCACTCTTAAAACTTTCATCCAGAGGAAAGCAAACTTCCTTTTAACCTACTGTTACCCAAGCTGAACTGAAGCTTTCAACTTCTGTAATTTCTGAAATTTGAAAATTTTATGCCAAATATTAAGTTATCATTGTTCTGTTTGAGAGGAACAGCCTTTGAAGATATTCCTAACAATAAACAAAAATAATTCTTAACATATTGGACGAACCTTTTTAATATGCCATTGTTACTTAAAGCGATGCAATCACAAAATAAAATGGAGTAGCACCCTTCTTGCTAAACTACTGCTTTTATGGAATTTAACCAAAAAAAATGGTCAGAGCATTCTCAAAGGTAGTCTGCAGTATTCTGCCAGCTGCATACATCAGTTGGAAGAGGCATCACCTTCATATAAAAAATAAACCTTAATATCAGCCTCATGTTTTGAAACTGGGTAGATGAATCGCGGCTTCACCTCTCTGTTTGTGCTTTCTTCCTGCAGAGGTCTTCAGAGAGACAAACATCTCTACCTGAGCTAATGTCAGGACAAAGTACCACCAAACCAAGCCCTTCTACTGCCACACCATGACACCTCTAGCCTCATCTCTCCATGCACACAGGCCAGCTGACACCCCCCCCCCCCACACACACACACACACCCCCCAAGGACTCAACCAACAGACCACCTGAACCTGAACTTAACTTGAGTTCAGCAGTAGAATAATAGCACATTTTTGTGTTTTACTAATATGTCTCTCTTAGGGGACAACAGGACAGTGTTTAGAATGACTTTGGTTGGTCTGACATCTGCGACTGGCTGTATTTTTTTTACTGATAATGTACAGCATGAAACATTGTGCGATGTTATTTGAAACTGTGTAAGGCAGTGAGAAGAGGTGATCAGGTCCTATGCCGTGAACCATGATGACAGGTGTATATACTTCAACCCTCATCAGAAAGGGGAATTCTGTCTAGTTTCCTGTCTGCCCTGAAAATTTCATATGTTGTTTCTTATTTTGTAAAGATGGTGTTAACCATCAGTTCCAAAAGCCTCTGAAGAGCAAGTGTACATTGATGTATCATAATTGTTTGAGCTGTCAATGTAAAGCCAATTGATTTTTTTTAAACCCAGTAGTTGCTGTATCCTCATATGGCCAAAGTCAATAGAACACAGCACACAAAAAAGGGTCAATAACCGAATACTACTCTAGTCATGTTTCCCCTCTGGTTCTTAAATAATGTAAGTCTAAGCCTTCAGTTTAATATAGTGTAGACTGAAGTCCCACACTCTGTCTGTAGTAACAAAAAACGTGTTTTGATTCTGAACAGAAGCATTGTTGGACAGTGATAATAGCTGAATTCACATTGCTTTATTCAGCTGAAGACAAATAAGAGAGCAAGGTGAAGCAGTGTTGCCCTTTTAACAAGGCACTGACTGAGAATAATTGTGTATGATTAAGTAACTTCCATTGTTCTCTGGCAATGAGGCTCAGTTCGGCAGGGTAGAAATTTAATGTACTTTGGTCCTTTAAATAATGTAATGTCAAACAATTCTTTTTCAAAAAAAAAAAGAAATGAAAACATTGCTTTGTATGATGACAGTTCCTCCTCCTGGTGTATGTCTGTTGATAATATTGATTTGAATCCCAAACTGTGTGTAAGTGCAAGCGTGTGAAGTGTTAATGAGAAGACAGAGTGGTTGATTGGGCTGCATGGTCTATTTTGTCATCTCTTTTTCTCTCTACAGAGGCTATTTAAGAAATATAACTGTTGCTGGGTTGACTGTGTTTTAATGTCGTTTTTTAATCAAATCAAGTTTTGCTATAGTGTTAATGATATGATGATGATGATGATGATGATGATGATGATGAGAGATATCTCTCGCTATGTATCTCTTTGTATTAATTGTTTCTGTTTGTTTTTTGGCTTATGAAAGGACTCTGGGCCACAACAACCATGAAGATTTTCTTATTTTTAGATTCTAATAATGTGTTTGAGAATAAAGTGCTGTGCTGCACTGATGTGCAGTCATTACTCCCAAATCTACCTCTTTCATGCTGTTTATATCTGAACACTTTGTGACAGTTGATTCAATCAGCTGCACATAATAATGTACACCTTCACTACTCCTACAACAGAGGACACTTTGTGTTTGCATCCTGGCCTTTGCATTTATGCAAAGTAGCTAAGCTGCAATCTCAAAACAAATGTCTTTGAAGTCTCTGAGAAAATGTACTTTTGACCTCTATTAGTTCAGAATGTACCTTGTCAGAATAGTTTTCACAGAAATGTTGTTGTTGTTCCCGACGCTTTTTTAGCCACAAGAGCCCTGTGGCTGTGCTAGAGATGGAAATCAGTCAGCTGGTCTGCTATATTGGTCTAGATAGAAACTATTGAATTAATTGCATTTCGTACTAATATTTCTATATTTTATAAAAAGAATCTTAATGCTTTCCGCATCATTATCAGATTAAAATCTTACTTTATTCAATTAAGTGTCCATGCTATAATCAAAAAACAAATGTTAACATGATAACTTGCAAAATTGTGAAGATAGCTGATAATTAATCTGCTTAAAATCTTGTTGGTAGCATTATGAACATGTTAGCATGCAGATAGCATATATATAACAATAGAAAAAGACACCAAATTCAGCACTAGAATGCTTTGTATTGTGCTTCACATTTTGTAATGTCATAGGTCCTGTTCAGAGTATCATCATAACAGTTTGCAGTTTCCCTCACCTTTTAAGAGCCTTTCAATTAACTGATGTGGTTTTACACTGGACAACTTTACTGTTTTGGTTCAATCTTACTGATCTCATGATCATCATTTTCAGCAGAAGGCAGCTTGTTTTCAGTGAAAAAAATCTCTCATAAACCCACTGCATGTTACCTGTTGAGCACCAAATAGACAGACACAGTTAAGGACTAGCTGATGAACGTAATGGAGTAATTAGCTGCTAAAGAGCCAAATATTACCCCCCAGGGATCAATACAGCTAAAAGGAGAGTGAATATTGAATTGTCTGTATGTCTCACGTGACAGAAACATGACCTCAAATGAGGATATTGCTCCATGTCACTA
This sequence comes from Naso thynnoides, assembly GCA_029783665.1. Classification (NCBI taxonomy): domain Eukaryota; kingdom Metazoa; phylum Chordata; class Actinopteri; order Acanthuriformes; family Acanthuridae; genus Naso; species Naso thynnoides. Next base: position 1,904,730 of record JAQLOL010000004.1, read on the forward strand.
GATGTGTATATAGAAAACCATTTGCTAAAAATAAGCTGAAATTCATAAGGTGCTAATGTTCAAAGCTTATGTGTGAAGCTCAAGCTTTTATGAAATTCTGCCTCCAAATGCATTAATGCTGCTTTATTGTGATTAACGTAAGTAATGCAACTTGGAATTATGTCTCAAAAACAGGTGTTCAAGCTGAAGCAAATTTTTATTTTTGCATTTGAAAAACAACTAGCACAACATTTGAGCATAGGAAAATGTCAGGTAACAAACTCCAGTGTAATGGATGTTTCTTTTCACTCAAGATTAAGAGTCTTTGTAATGCATTGATGTGTTTATGGTTCAAACAACCTGAGCTACTATCTCATAGTAATCCTCATCTTGATGGTTATTGGTCAGATTGACACTAGTAGGCTGATAATTATTAATCAATCTGGCTATATCTACTTTACTAATGTAGAGTAGGGACAGTGCCAGAGGTGAGGAAATACTTAAAGGTTTTTTGTTTTTTTTTTTACAAATCACAAGTCATTTCGAAACATTTCCATTTTTCAGCAGAGAGAAGCTGACAGTGGGTGTGAGTCAGATCCCACCAGCCATTTCTTCTCTTGCATTCAACATTTGCATTTCACACTTAGGTGCCTGGGGACACAGTTACATTATTAGTAACAAGAGGAGGTGTTTTACTGATGTTCTCCAGATGGTGCTGGCTGGTATTTAGCAATGCCAATCAATCAGTGTTATTGTGAACTCTTTATTAGTCTATGTGGTTTTTTCTCTGATATGACAAAGTTTCAAACTTGAGGTGGGTTGGTTTTCACCAAATCAGCCTGGCACTGATTATCACCATTGTCAGTAATAAATCCTAGATAATAAATCTTTTCCCAGGTGACAGCTGTATACATTTGACATTTTGTGATATTGAAAAATGATACTAAATGTCAAATAACGGTTATATTTGTTTCTGTCAGCCTTTGCTGAATAAATAAATCTTTCCGTAAAATAATGGTTGTTGCCTACACACAGCCGCTTCTAAGCAAATTAGGTACTTCCCTGCTTAATAACATTTTGTCTCAAGAAAATACCGTTTTTAAATTCTATCACTGACATGAGCCAAAGCTTACAGTTACACTGAAGAACAGGCCGTCTCTCTGTATGTCAACAGGAACATACTGCCATCTAATGGTAACAAGAAAGAGGTGCCCTTGTTTTTTTCCCTGCCTCTATCTAGAAAGAATACTCTTCTCACATCCAATTTGAAATTCAACACAATTGACAGTTGACTTATAAGAAAACACTGAGCTTAATTTTTGCAGTGTTGCTATTTGTCGATCCAAATACATCTCTAAGTCATGGAGCAATAAAGTTGGCTGCAGGCCAAAGAAGGCAGTCCGAGGCACTCTAATGCAGTATAATAAAAAATCCTTTATTGATCAGGGATCGAAAATCCTTTATTGATCCCTGATCAATAAAGGATTTTTTATTATACTGCATTAGAGTGCCTCACACTGCCTTCTTTGGCCTGCAGCCAACTTCATTGCTACAATTTTGAAAGTCTTGATAAGCACCTAATCTTTTTACAATTTGTACTTTTTCACATTTTTTCATCTCTCCTTGGACCCAGACTGTAGCTCTCCCTACTGCTTTGTTTCACATCTCTAAGTCATTTTTGTCTCTTTAAAAGTAGTGAGATAAAGAGTCAAAAGTCAAAAAGACAAAAACATTGAAATTTAGTAGCCTGGTTCACTGGATACTGTGGTAAGTGGTTTTTCAAGCCACATTTCAATTGATTTCATTTTTTGTACATGAACAATTGGTTGGCAAATGACCATGAGATCACCCAATGCTGCAGGGCAGCTCATTGTTTGATAAACAAAGCGGAACTTTGCAGCTAAAGCTGCACATATTTTCCAGCAGATGGTAGAAACCATAACAGAAAGGGGTATATTAGACTAACATTCCTAATCACTTAATCTAAACTAGTGAAAATGTTGCTTAGTATCTGCTTGAAGTGTAATGAAGCAGTAGTTTGCTAACATGTTCAATTTTACAAGGTGATGTATCAGTGATTTACAGACACTGCCCCAAACAGCCTGTTAATGGAGGTTTCAAAGTTACCGCATGTATCACCATGAGTCTTGATTACAAATCGGTTGCTTTGCTATTTGCACAAAATAGAAAGGATGCGTTCCTTTCTGTTTTGGAACTACAGTTTATTGTTTCAACAATAAACAATAAGGCTGCTGAGATGTGTTAGCAATGAGAAAATGAAAAATATCTTGTCCATGAACTCACTAAAGTAGATGAATTATCAGACTTTGTCACACTATTGAAAAGCAGTTTCAAGTGTGCATGATGGTTGCAAAATAAGCCATTAGTGGGATGCCAGAATTGCAAAACTGTTTAAAAAAAAAAAAACAAAGAAAAAAAGGCCTTTAATTTCACATATACCGTCAAATCGTACTCCCTTTCATTCTAATGACACTTTTGGTTGAGAGCTCTTGGAAGAGATGATTTGAATTAAAACCAAATTAAAAATGCCTGACTTTGCTTTGCTCATTTCATATCAGGAAAGCTAATATTCAGTCAGCCAGTCTCTGTTGTGATATGGAGAACAGTTTCATACTTAAATCTAACAGTATAACGAAGGAGTACTTCAATAGCTGTCTTCATCTCTCTCGGCTTCCTGCAACCAAGTTGCGTGCAAACCCGCAATGTTTATTAACATATAATTGGTCTATAGATCACAGTGACTCTGGGCTCTGCACAACACTGGGCTTAAGAAAGAGATTCCCAAACTGTGTCATTGCATGGATCCCCTTGTTGCAAAATTTTAAAATTGTGGTTGTGCCTCTTTTACATATCAGTAACACTTTCTTTTTGGCTTGAGTGGTGTTTGACTGTCATTGAGAAACCCCCCACAAATATTTCGATTTGCATTGATTAGCAACATCTAAAAAGACATAAACCTACAATAAAATGCTACAGTATTGTCACAAATGATGTTAATCATTGGTTTTTATTTTTGTTCTACCCCCTCCACTCCACCCTTAATCCAAGTTTTTGTGACCCTCCTAGCACCCCCTGCTGAACCCCCAGGGGTCAGGACCCCAACTTTGAAAAACACTGGCTCAGAAAACACCTACTCTAAGATGCTCAGACAGTAAAGGTTTGGTCTGTGTGAACCGAACTGCCCGTAGACAACATTTAGAGGTCGGCAGCGTAACCAGTGAAACCTTACACACTGCCAACAGCTCTCCTGCTGCCAAAACTGAAACCTAATCCAGCACTGACACATATATACCTTGGTGTCCTGCTACAATCACCATAGAGGTCAAAGTGACTGCTGTCACAGTTTTTATTTCTATGGTGTAGAGCAGCTACACTCTGGATCTTAAGGTAAGATTGTTAGGTCAAGCTTAGGCAAGTTACTTGTTGACAACATGTGCAAGTCCTTAAAGTATTCCAGAAAATAAAAAATTAAATACCTGCAAATATCTGGTGATGGAGATTATAGATCAGATTATATATTATATATATTATGTATAGATTATTAGACCATAGGGTTAGACTTTTATCCATAGGTTGAAGGTCAACAATGAACACTGAAACCAAAGACCATATCAGCAAGGCTTTTGCCAATATTTACAGTTCACAAAATAAAACATTACCAACTTTTGTAAAACATCCCAAATGACAAAATGACATTACTAGCTCAATCTCAGCTGTAATTTTTTTTTACTCTGATATGACACTTAAGTTGGAACAGTAAAGTTCTTCTTCTGAACTTTACCAAAACACAACAGATCCATAAAATTTCATCCATTAACTATGATCGAAGCAGTTAGCGTATTTTCCTCTCCAGTGCAGTTGGTGGTCGGCTCGACGTCTTCTCAGGAAGGACCAACCTCAGCTTCCTCCTGGGGGAGGATCCTCCTTCCTCTGACAGGTACTCCTGTTGCAATAGTGAAGCAGCTGCAACTGAAACACTTTGTGTAGACATGTTGGGTGTAGAAATACCTGATAGAGACACATCTGCTGCCTGCATGTAGTCCCCTGACAGCCCTGTTGCAAGTGCTTCAGTCACAGCCACAGCCCCAGCTAACGTATTGACTGTCAACGCGGCAGGTAAATACCCAGACTCTTTCTGACTGTTATTGTTTGACAGATTCTCTGCAAGGGTAGCTGGTTCATGTAGCTGAGGGGTCACCACAGATAAACCATCTGCACTTGAAGGTGCTTTAGTTGGGAGAGTGAGACTCTCCTTGGTCTGGGATGCTTGAGATTCAAGAGGCACCTGTTGTACTCCTTTGCCAGTCTGAAGGCCTGGTGCTTGGACTGGAGAGCTGTAAGATGGCAGCTGGCTCTGCAAGAGAGACTGTCCAGCTGCAGGATTAACAGCTGGATTTGCTGTTAAGCTTGAGGCTATTTCTAAAGGTTGTTGGGTATGAATAGCAGAGGTAAACATTAGATTTGGTCGCAAAGGGTTAGTGTGTACAGTGTTGGCTAGAGAATAGGTAGCAGGAGACACAAGGCCAACTCCAGCTTGCCTGTTGAGACCGTCTGGGCCACTGCTTGGAGCCTTGTTGGGCCCACTGACTGCTGCCCAAGAAGTAACCGTATTTGTGTTAGATCCTGTGGCCATGGTATTGGGCAATAAATTACCTGCTTGAGGAGAGAGTATCCCGCCAGTCAGTTGTGTGCCAGCTGAAGTTAGCAGGGAGAGGTTAGCAGTGTGATTCCTGTTTGTGCCAGAGAGGGACAGAGGATGCTGCAAGGAAAGCTGTGAACTTCCCAGAACTGATCCAGCACCTTGGTACTGACTACTCCCTCCCTGTGAGTTTTGTCCCTGTCCAGTGTTAATAGCAGAGGCCGAGTGTTCAATAGTATCACTGATTTCACCAGGTTTAGAGTTCTCTGGGTGTTTATTCTTGCTCTGATCACATGCTGTACTTTCCTGCCCCTTTTGCCCACTTTTGGAAGTATTATTGCTTTTCTGTCCTCGTTCTCTGTCTTCTTCCTTTTCATCTTTACCTTTCTCAGCCAGCCTTTTATTCTTGGTGGATTTCTTTATTTTCTCGCTGCTACTCTTTGTTTTCTTACCAGACTGTCCTTTCCCCTTTCTCTCTCCTCTTTCTATTCCACTATACCCTTTATCTTTACTTTTCTTTGCGCTGCTTTTTTCTAAGTTGCCCTGCTCTATTTTCCGCTTGGGATGGACTTTGCTTTTTCGTAGCGGGTTCAAGTTTTGTTTAACTTTTAATAAAGGGCTTGACTGGACTTTAGCTTTGTGTGCTCTTGCTCTCCCTCTCTCCTTATCAATGGAGATCCTCTCTTCCTTCCCCCTCTTGTCCTTGCTATGACCATTTCCTTGCTCTTGGGTTGTTGATCTCCTCAGATCAAATGTTACATTTTTTGTTTCTTGTCTGAACTCTGTGTTCCTCATCATATCAAGCTGGTTGCAGTTAACAGTCCTACCCCTGCCAATCTGTCTGTACTGAGAAGAGTCTCTCATGTTGGCGTGAATCCTCCCTTGTCTCATGTTCTGCTCTGACAGTCTGTATGTCCTGTGGCAACTCTTGCAGTGTGAAGTCTCCTGTGCTTTTCTCTTATCTTCCATGTCAGTCCTGCATTTCTCCCCCATCTCTCTATAAGCAGCAAGTGTGTCTTGTCTCTGACCAAAGGTGTCATTCGATGGGTAAAAGGAAGAACTGATATTGCCCCGAGACAGAAGCTCATTGGGAATGCCCCTGCTCAATATTCCTTGCTGCCTCCCAAGCCTCCTCCTTTCTTCTTCTGTCATCCTCACTCTCCTCTCTTCTGTTTCCTCCTCAGCTTCAATTACCGCATTTATCCTTTTGTTCCATTGAATCTGGGTTGGCTCAATGCCTCTCTGTCTTTCGATGCTACAGTCAGGGCACCAAAAATGACTGCCAATTTGTTCAACTCTGGACCTAAATTGGCAATCATGATCATCTATTCTTTCATCATATGTCATGATTTCCCTGTCCCAAGGCTGGCTGCTATTTGCCTGCAAGAAGAGGTCCCGTCTCCTTTCACTGACATCTAGGTGATTGACATGGTGATTTGCTAGTGTGCTGCCTTCCTCTTCTTCCACTTTTTGTCTTTTATTTTCTTTCCGGTTCTTCCTCTGAGAAATTTGATGGTAGATCAGGACTACCAGCAATGTCAAGCCAATGCCACCTGAAACACAGGAGAAAAGGTAGGATCAAACAGAGATCATCCTCAATTTTATATACATCTTTATATACATAAAGGTGCCGTGTGACATTTTTTCCCATTATAAATGTAAACCCTACACCAAAACCTTTTACATTACAAATGAACTGGGATCATATCCAGTCCAATCAACAAAAATATTTTTCTGTAACAGGACAGTCAAGCAGATAAATCCATAAATACGTACACAGGTCTATCAATGTGTGGACATATTTGCAAATGTGTACATCTTTCTGTAAATATGTGGACAAATCTGTAAATGCATACATTGATATTAATGGCTGAAAAGTCTTAGTAGTGTTTTTGAGTCGAGAGCTGGACATACAGAGAAATTGTTAGTTACTAATTTGGCTGTTTTTCACACTTGACTTTTAGGTTTACTTCTGCTGTGGAAAAGAAGGAAACTGAAATATGACAATAAGACCTAATTTGCACATTGCCAAGGAAAAATGTGCTTTACAGCTAAAACAATTTAAAGCCTGAAACAATAAAATGAAAACAAATTGACCACTCATCTATCTTTCTGTAAAACCATTGAGTGAACTGTATCCGCTTGCCCAATATAAGTCACCGATGCAACATGGCCACCAACTAAAGCACAGTCTTGTCAGCCATTAATATCAATGTACACATTTACAGGTTTGTACAGATATTGACAGATAGATGTACACATTTGCAGATATGTCCACACATTGCCAAACCTGGGTACGTTTTCATGGATTTATCTATACATCCACAGATCAGTGTACATGTTTATCAGCATTTATACATTTACAAAAGTGATTGCACACACAATTCTGAACATCCATTTGCATACATCTGTACACATTTGCAAATCTTTGAATGCATTTATAAATTCTTTCACACATTTGCAAATATTATTACTCACACACACACATTGAGATACAGATACATAATTCTCCACTTACATTTGTAAATGGTTTTGCCACAGAAATGACCCCATATATATTCATTTTCTATTTTCCTGTTGTTGTGTATTGACCTTACCGATAAAGCAGATGACTGCTGTGATGGCCAAGTCTCGAGCGTACAGTTGAGGTGTCACGCTGCCCTTTGTTTCTATATGCACTGTGATGTTCTGATTGGATGGGACACAGTTGGCCTCAGTTAGCTCTAGCAATGTCGTTACAGCCGGGTTGTCAGCACTCACACACACCATCCTGCGGCCATTGTAGAGGGTCTAAGGGCAGCAGAGGGAAGGTGTCTGGTTTAGTTTTTCTCTTTAACAACAAGGATATCTGCATTTAAGTAATTTCAGTTGTTTCCAGTGCAGCTTAAGTTGAGATTTTTTGAGAAACAAAGTACATTCTCCTTTAATTACATTTATCGTACCTGTATTATTACACTGCATGAAATTATAGAACTGTTTTCCAATTTTTTTTTGGTAGTTTTCTTTCTGAATCATAATTTCATTCAGCAAATTAAACATGTTTCTGTTGTATAATTGTACATCAAATAATTATTTTAATGTTGCTGTTCTTAAAAAACATAAAAGCTGCAATGGTAATTTGTACAGGTCGAAGAATAACTTGTGCACCTTGTCGGGTTGTTGTATGAAGGTGGACAGGAATGCAGCCAGTTCTAGCAGCTGACAGGAGCAGTTCCATGAGTTTAGGTCCAGGTTGAGGTTTGTCAGCCAGTTCAAGTAGGAAAAAGTCTCAGCAGGAGCAGAGCTTAGGCGGTTTCGGGACAGATCCAGAGTCTGCAGGCTCACCAACCCACCAAAGCTAGGAAATTAGACAGGATCATACAGTACGCATTACATTGGAGTTGCTAAAATACTTCTTTTAAAAAAGAAAAACAAATATGGTACTCTGAAAATACTGTACTGCAAAATACTGTCTTTAAACTGTGCACTCTGAAGTATAAGAAAAGAAACCTGTCAAGGCTACTGACCTATTTTGGCCCAGATGATCTATCAGGTTATCTGACAGATCCAGACTCTCCAAACTCTGGAAGTCTTTCAGTGGGAAAGAACCCGAGTCCAAACTGGTGAGCAGGTTTCCTTCTAGTTTCAGGGTTAGCAGGGCACTGCTACCTTGAAGCCAGCCGCCTTGAATCTCCACATCAACACAGAGAATAATGCCCAAGAAAAAGTACATACTTTATTGAACTTCCTCAGAAACTTAAGCTGTATTATACACAGATACATGTAGTTCTTTCTAAGTGCGAGAAGTAGTCAGTGAAGTTCTGCAAAACTGTACATCTACTCGTAAGGATGTAACGGTATCAGCAATTTTGCAGCATCATGATAACAAATGTGCCTCGGTACCGCGGTGGACATGTGACAATATTAACAATGGGTCTTCTGGGCAAAAAGTATAGTTTTGTTTCAATTACAGTGAAGCAGAGCGGAGGAAAGCGAAATCTACCGAGACCACCGACCATTGTGGCCTCTTTCCTCATCATATGAGGACAGCAATCAATTGAATCACAGGTTGTAATGCTTTTGAACAAAACAGAGGCAAGCTGTAGAGGAAGTCATCGAAATGTCCAAAGCATTCTCTAAGCTTCAGTGGTGATAAAGAAAAGAGCAGGGGTTGTAGGATATGGGTCATTTTTAAATCATTATTCAATGATTTAGACATTAAAAATGATAATTATTTGCACATGCTTATACTGGATAAAAAGCAATAAAAGTGAAGAACAATTACAAAAAAAGGAAAATAATGAGAGTAATTTTTCCAAATCTTGATTTGTCTTTTTTAGAATTTTCTAAATAGCGCAATAAATACCATACGGTGGACTTGATACTAAGGTATTATTGTACAGTAAATTTTGCTGCCATTATATCCCTATCTACTTGTGATCTTCACTCATTCTGTCTGTGTAAACGGAATCATCGTCAGTCTCTTAAAACATCCAAAGTTTTTTATAGTTGTTAGGATTTTCTAGTTCTAGTTTAATGTATTTCCCTTTCCCTGTGTTGCTACCATTTGTCCCCTAGTTATCCCCTGTGTTTGTGTGTGTGTGTGTGTAGCATAGGCCCTCTCTCTCTCTCTTCTCTGGTTCCTCACTGCATTGATACAACTGCTCCTGCTTGTAATCAGTGCACTTGTGTGAATAAAATTAGTTGTGCCAGTGAATTACATGTAAAGTCACTTTAAAGGTGGCAACAAGATGAGAGTTCCTGTTGGGTAAAGCGAATTGCTGGCACAACTGATGTGAACTGAGTGAACTTTAGCAAGTAATTCGCACTGCCAGTCAGCACTGGGATCAGACTGTGACATATGACCTTGAGGACAATCAGGCAGAGGTTTATTCATCGGAAAAATGGAGGAAACTTAGCATTTCACCAGATATAATCAGTATGTAACTATACTGTGAACATTTATTAACTAACTAACAACTCTGTGCCTGGGATGAAGGGCCTGATCCTTGGCAACAGGCTGTTAAACAGGGTCTGTGTGAGCTTGAAGGAGCACTGGAAGCGGCTGTTGTTCAGGCGCAGCTCCTGGAGAAGATGGAGGAATTTCCTAAGCTGTGTGGAGGATTAGACTGACCAAGAAAAGGCGGCATCTGGATCTCCAAGTCTTTTGGGCTTTCTACAGCAGGTATAAAGCAGCAACCCTCGCAATGAAGTCAAGCTCAACCAAGTCCCTCCCTTCTCATGAAAAATTTGTGTCCTTTTAGTACCTACATACACGCTAATTTACACTTAAATGAAGCCATCATGAATGATGCCAGTAAACACAAAATAAAATCACCATGAAGTGTAAGTATTTACTTCTTCTCATTAGAACTGCTATCTAGCCTCTCCACAGCACCACCATTTTCCCCAAGCACAACCTGAGAAATGCCTCATCAGAGAGATGAGCGGAAGACTTCCTTTAACACTTCCCATGGCCCCTTTTGGCCTCACCAATTCCCCTGCAGTTTTAAAAGCCCTGGTAAATGACACTTTGTGACATGTTCAACACGTTTATTTGTGTACCTCTATTCTCATCTTCTCCAAGAATCCCAAAAAATCAAGTGCAGCATGTCTGGCTGGTTTTATGAAGACTACTGGAAAACAAGTTCTATGTGAAGGCTGAGAAATGCATATTTCATACATTCACCCAAAAGTTTCCTGGGCCGCATCAATGAGGGTCAGAAAAATCCAAACAGTGGCAGAATGGCCAAAACCCTCTAACCTCAAGCAGCCTCACCGTTTCCTGGGCTTTGCACATTTCTTCAGTCACTTCATTCAGCACTTCAGCTGTCTATCAGCCTCTTGCGCTAAGCTCACATCCTCAGTCTCCCCTTTTACTTAGACTGCCAAAGCAGGTTTAGCTTTAGCTTCCACTGAACTCTAGAGGCTGTTTACGTCTGCTTCTGTCTTGGTCTATCCTGACCCTTGCACCATCCTCTTCCTCTGTCCTCACTTCTGGTGGTCCATCCTGGAGAATGATACTTTGGGCCCTAGTTTTGTGGCACGGCGCAGGGTGGCGAAGCCGTTGCAGTGCAAGTTTCGAGTGGTGCAGCCCGGCGCACGGTCAGTTTGGCAGTTTGGTAGACTGCGCTGCGCCAGGATGGGTGTGGCGGTGCGGCAAGCGGAGGTGTCACATATTCATCATGGTGCAGTCAAAGTTTTGTGCGAAACAGCCCCACCGAGGGTGCGTCAAAAGCTTGCCACCTCAAACCTGGTCTACTCTTAGTGCAAGGCGGTGGCCGGTGCAGTGGAAGTTTGGCTGACTGGCACACAGTGTGCACACATCACCAAGACGTCACAGGCAGGTATCCACAGTTCCAGGCACATTTCATTGCAATAAATGATCACAACAACCACTATTTAATGCAACTAATGGGATCAGTGCGTATATTTATATTTATATGGTTTGTCCCATCGCAT
>JAQLOL010000004.1:1937634-1952519 GCA_029783665.1 Naso thynnoides
TAAAACCATAAGACAGTAAAACAGAGGTAGAGTCTCATGCTGGGTTGAAAGCCAAGGAATAAAAATGGGTCTTAAGATGAGTTTTAAAAATGGACAGTGAGGAGGCCTGTCTAATGTGGAGGGGGAGCTCGTTCCACATTTTCGGGGCAGCAACCGAAAAGGCTCTGTCCCCTCTGAGCTTCCGTTTGGATCTGGGTACTTCCAGGAGCAGCAGATCAGCTGACCGGAGGCTCCGAGCAGGAGTGTAGGGGTGGAGGAGCTCAGAGAGGTAAGGAGGGGCCAGTCCATTTAAAGATTTAAAAACAAATAAAAGAATCTTAAAATGAACTCTAAAGTGCACAGGCAGCCAGTGAAGGGAGGCCAGGATGGGGGTTATGTGCTCGCTCTTACGGGCTCCAGTTAGCAGGCGTGCAGCTGAATTTTGTACCAACTGGAGGCGTGCAAGGGAGGACTGGCTAACTCCAACATAAAGTGCATTACAGTAATCCAGCCGAGATGTAATGAAGGCATGGATTACTGTTTCAAAGTGCTGATGTGCAAGAAAAGGTTTGACCTTGGCCAGCTGTCTGAGTTGAAAGAAACTTGTCTTTACTACAGAGCTAATCTGCCGATCCAGTTTAAAATCACTGTCCATCTTAAAACCTAAGTTTAAAACTGTTGACTTTAAAAACACTGCCAAAGGGCCCAAGTCAACAGGGGAGGGTTCACAAGGGCCACTGGGACCAAACACCATCACTTCAGTTTTTTTCTCGTTAAAATTTAAAAAGTTGAGGGCCATCCAGGCTTTGATGTCCTTGAGGCATGTCAGAAGTGGTGCAAGAGAGAGGGCATTTTGCTTTTTTAGTGGACAGTAAATCTGGCTGTCATCGGCGTACAGATGGAATGAAATGCCGTGCCTTCTCAAGATGGATCCCAGTGGCTGTATGTACAGGGAGAAAAGTAGAGGCCCTAAAATCGACCCCTGTGGAACCCCGTATGACAGTGGAGCAGAGCTGGATTGAAAGTCTCCGAGTCTCACACTCATAGTCCTATCAGCCAAATATGACTTGAACCAGTCCAGTGCAGTACCACGTACCCCCACTAGGTGGTGTAGCCGAGCCACCAGGGTGTTGTGGTCCACGGTGTCAAAAGCTGCTGTCAGGTCTAATAGGACAAGAATGACGTGTTCACCGGAGTCGTTTGCCAAGAGAATGTCGTTGAACACTCTTAGCAATGCTGACTTTTAAAACCTGACTGTTGAACTTCAGTACTTTCTCAGTACAGAGCGAAATGTATGTTGCATTTAATATTAAAGGCTGTAAAGCAGAGGTGCAAGATATGTTTTTGTATTTTCAGTTGATTTAAATGAGCTGTAATTGTGCTTCTCATGGCCAAGATCAAGATAAATGGTTTCACATTTTTTGTAATTTTTTTAACAGTAAAAATATATCATTTAATTTCTGCACATCTGACAGTGCAAAGGCTAAGATGTAGTGAGCACAGACAGATAATTTATTATTCCACCACTCTGATCTAAAAAAGTCCAGCTGACATCATTATTCCGACAAATCAAACAGTTCTGACTCCTCAGATGTTGGCCTCAGATGTTTTTTCTTGGCTTTATAGAGAATTTTGCTGACATATTTAATTAAATCAGAACGAATAAAAATTAAGTGCTTTCAAATAATATGCCAAATTAAATATCTAAGTGTATTAGATACTGAATGCCAAAAGAAGGTGTTTGTAGAACGTAAAGCATCTGGCTGCTTAGTCAGCAGATAAGGCACAGTTTCATTGAGAAATTCTTCGGTGTTGTTCTTGGTGCTTCTTCTAATAACTTTCCAGTTCTGAAATACTGATGCAACTGTAGCATGTATGCTAATGTCTTTGGCCATCATTGTTTTAAAATGAAGAGTCAATCTGCTGGTCTCATACTTAAAACCACTTCCAAAGCTGCTGCTCTTAAGAAGCTGATCAGTCCCAACTACTGTGGTTCATACACAAGCGCATAGGTTGAAGCCTGGCAAGATGGATTCTCATGATCACATGGTCACTCACTATCACAAATCCTGCCTCCTCAAACAGGTTGAGTCTTTAATGCTTAATGAAGAAATGGAAAGGGGTTGTGAAACAGCTATGCCACTTTTAGTGCAAGAGATAAGGAAAGGAATATGGCTCCATATAATGAGCTACAGTTTCCTTATCTGAATAACACATTAAAAATTTCCATTATTGCCTGAAAATTGATTGGCACTGATAACTGTCAGGCACTCTCACTGCAAAGTGACCAAGGCTGGCATCGGTCATCAATCATTGTTAACCTTGTTATTTTTTGATCAGATAGGTCTGATTTACATCCAATCGTTAAAAAAAACAAGAAACCCACTGCTGACCCTATATTATTACCATCAACTGGCTTTCAACATTGTGTGAAGAAAGACTGAAATGTGACATAACAACGTTTGTGTAAGATAATCAGTATGAGCACAAAATGCCAATTTTATTTCAAAACTACCACGGGCAGTGTCCAAAGGCTCATACAAGGCTGACGTAGTTTCATTGTGTTTGTTGTGAAGAAAGCTGGTCAGTGCCTCATTCTTGTTCTGTGCCTTCATCTGTGCAGACAGAGAAGAAACGTGGATCTAAGGGACCTGCTGGCTGTCTCAGTGGAGGCTGCAGTACTAGGTGGCAGAGAGGTAAAATCTGAGAGAATGAACCAATTTTCATAGACATTTAAAGAAGAACAATCAAGCCATAACCTGTAAAAGCAAGCAATAATAACAGTGTTTTGAATTTTAGGTATTAAAAAAACCTAACCTAACGGTATCCAGCTGTCTGAAAACAGCAGGGCAATAGATAAATATCAAGACTAATCTGGAAAAATGATTTTTACATTTAATTGAAATTTCTGTAAGTGATTCTTCTTCAAAATATTATTTCAACTAGTGTCATTAAAACATACATTAGATGACAGTGTATCACTTGCTTCTTGAATTTTCACACATTTTGGCTTTAACTGTAATCGTTAACATGTCGTCTCAAACATAGTCACAGACTTTTTTTTCCAAGATGTTTCTTAACTCATGTTTGCACCTCTAACACTTGTGTTATCAGTTCATTTTTGAATGAAAAAAGGCAATGTTTTTCATTAAGAGTCAGTTCATCCCCATCAGAAAAAAAGGCATTTTCTCCTTACTGACCACGCACATAGTGTTATTCTTATGTCCTGAGGGTAATCTGATCTCTTCGTAATAATCTTTAATTGAACCTACTTCTGTCCTAGGAAATAGTTGACTTGCTTTCACTAAGATGTTTACTCTGTTAAGTCAAAATGTCTAATGCGTGTGGCAAAAGCTGAACTTGAGTTCAGACTTGGAAAGTTGTCCACTGTTGTGCTGTGGAGTCCACTAAAGTGAAGTTTCCCTAACTATGCTAACTATTTTATAGTTAATTACTGTATATCCTGTAAGAAACCACTGGGGTAAATCTGGTAACTGAAGCCCTCAAACTGTATGAGTATGTGGGATGTGAGTTGTTTCTTTCCTTCCCAGGTGAAGACAGTGCGTGAAGAAAATGGCCTGAATGAGAAGTCAAAGGGCAAGACAAAGGAAGGAGCCAATGAACCTTTAACAATGGGTGACCTGCAGTCTCATAGAAAGATGTTTAACCTCATAAAGAACACTTTCCCTGAAGTCACGGTGAGCACTACCACTGTGCTGCTCTAAAAGTTTCTTTTTTTCTAAACATTGCAACATTATGTCACTAGTTTTGCTGTTTTTCAATCTTAATTGTTTACTGTGGAAACAACAATGATGTCAGAGAATACCAGTGCTTTTTTGATAGATGGAGTTCAGTCATTACCAGTTCTACTAATGAACATAATCTGCTTTCCCGCAGTAACTGGCAACAAAGCTTGAAATCACTTATGTCTGCATGTAGGAGAGCTGCTGTCTTATTCCTCAACTGACTTCAGTTTGAGTTGTATCAGACTGGAAAGTCCAGAAGGCTGCTGGGAAATGCCTTCTCAAAGAATTTAAAAGTTGAAAGAAGCCTCAGGCAAAAGATTCAGTGTTCTGTGTGCATGTGTTTCAGGTGAACAGTGAGGAACATGACAGCGTGGTGGACAAGGTAATGTGGAGCCGGGACATTCCAGCTGACATAAGGGACAAGATAAAGGGGGGCAAGAGTGTTCCTGCTGAGAGCATCACTGTGTGGATCGATCCTCTGGATGCTACACAGGAATATACAGGTGTGCATGTTACCGAGGTTAAAGGGATAGTTCACCCAAGAATAAATATTCAGTCATTATCCTCTTACCCTTATGCTAATAGATGGTAGGGTAAAGTTTTGTAGTCAAAAATAAATAAATAAATTAGAAAAAATCTAGAATATCATTTGTCTTCACAGATGAGGCTCACTGGACTTACCAATTATATAGTGCATACTGTAAAATGTTGAGTTAAAAGAAAGGTAGTATGCAGTTTTCCACCATTTGGACTTTTAATGTGAGGACAACCCCCACAAAAAAAAACAAAAAAAAACAACAACAACAAAAACCCTCAGACAAAAAATAAATCAATAAAAATTAGCGGGAGGTCTTGGCACATGACAAGTGCAGAGCAGGTTGTAGCTCTGTATGGTGGCTGTGTGAGTGTAACCCCCAAGAGCTGACAGTGTGTTTTGGTGTTGAGTCATGAAGAGTTAAAGAGAACTCTGGAGTATCAGGCAAATAGAATAAATAAAAGGACATAATGAAGCCCGTGATGCTAGTGTACATATATCTTCCTTTGTCTGAGGGAAAGTTTGTACTGTTTGATCTTTGTACACTCATTTAATATTGGTACCTTCATGGGCAAATTATTTGCCCACTGACAACACCCATATTACGTTTTGCATTTTCTATGAAAGGATTTTACTAAAATACAATGTAATGTATTTATTGTTTTTATGGTTTGCAAAGGTTTTATGACGCAGTCAGAGACAGGGACTCAAGCCATGGCCGTAGCTTGTGCAATGCATCGCTAAATGGCACTGTTAACATTAATTTTCCATTTTTTAATTAATCACACAGGTATTTTTAAATTGTGTTGTGAAGTAAGCTCTTATGTCAGTTTTAGTGGTTTTGTGCAGTGTCTTTTTAACCTGTTGTATTGTACCGAGGCTGCTGAGAGTCCCAGGTCATTGGTAGAAGGACTCCAACTTAAGGCTTCATTTATTCCCTATGTGTAGTAATCACAAAAAAACAGTTCTTGCCAGGTCTCCAGGGTTGTTATTTGTTGCATCAGAAGATTGCGTTTATTTAATATTGTGTACTTTTCAATAGTGAGGGGTTTTTGGTCAGCCAGAGCCTGAAATTTCTCTCAAAGCAAACATTACACTCGCTTGCCTGGAGTGCAAGGGGTAAACAGTTTGTAGTTCTTCCGAACAAGTGATTTTGAAGCTGCACCCCAGAGACACAGAGAAAATTTAAAAAACATAGTTCAAGTATAGTCATAGTTTCAAATTATATACCGAATACAGCTAGATAGAGATAAGAGTTTCGCTTTGACATCTAAATCTTATTTCTACTTTTCTTGCTAGCATTACATATCTTGTCAAAGTATATGAAATCAAAGCCTTAGATCAGGCTCATTAATCGCTCAGTCTAATCAATACTGCTGTTTTGGGCAGTGCTGTCCGAGATGGGGCATCATGAAAGACGCTCTCATTCCAGAAAGTATCATTGCTCCTTCTAATCTGCAAACACACTTGAGGCACGGAAGTTTACCTGGCTTTGAGCCCTGCTTTTGGTCGATACAATTGTTTGTCTAAGGTGCGTGATGTGTGTTCTTGTGTATTTGTTCTACTATTATATCTGAAAAGTTGAGGCCCTCTTAACATTTGTCCACTTAATCTCACACAGCTGGGAGCTGCACAGAACAGATCCTGGTTTTTCTGTCAGCCACTGAGAGGACATCTACGTTTAGCCTGTTACATTGCAAACACATCTTTCTCTGTATGCTTCAGCCCTGTTTCTGTGCTAAAAACTTTTTTTCATTGAGCTTTTCCTAAACAGTCACCCGAGTGTATAAAATCACAGTGTTTATTATTACAGTGTATATACACATGCTAAAACAAAGTTTTACAGGAACAGTCGGGGCTCTGAGTAAAGTGAAGAAGCCCTCTCTGTTGCATTTAATTTCCTATACGATCACTCGTTTAAATATCAGTATAGCTGTTGTCTTTAACATCTATTTGTATTGATCCTTCAGACACTTGCAATCGTAAAAAAATAAATAAATCACTTTGTCATTGCAGTGCAGCAGGGAGCTGGTTAACATGCATGCGGTGTTCATGATCTGGGATCACATAATTATTTCTTACTAGTTCCATTTTTAGTTTCAATTTATAGGGCAGAGGTCCACCTGAAAATACTAATGTGGACATAAGTCATGTTCACATAAAATAACATTTTAAAAATGTATTTTTTTCTACCGAATCCAAGGAATTCTTGATGCACAGTAGCACATGTTCCGTGTCCTGCTTCTGGTCTGTGTCAACAACCATCTGACTGGTAGCTTTTTAAAGGTGGAACCATCATTCTCCATCTTTCTCTGCCTTCCCTCTGTATCTCCTCATCTTCCTCTTTCTATAGAGAGTCTGGTGAAGTATGTGACCACCATGGTATGTGTGGCTGTTAATGGTAAACCAGTCATTGGGGTGATACACCTGCCGTTCACAGGCTTCACTGGTAAGTGTGTGCATAGTTAGACTACTGTTCATGGCTTACAAAATATGGCTTTTCCCTTTTTTTTTTTCCTTTTTTTTTTAAAGGTTTTTTATGTTTTCATAAATACAATCTTTTTTTCTCTGTGAAAACCATTTGAACTTCCTGTTAGTTAAGAGCTCTGCACTTTAGAAAAAACTTTTTGAAAGAAACTCATTCAACGTTTTTGTTGTAATATTGAAGTCTGTCTCTTGTATCTCTTCATTTTTGGGCATTAAGGTTAAAAACTGCTGCACATTTAGGGGAGAAAACTATAAAGTGTTTCCTGTAGCTTTAATGGTTGAGATGTTGGTTGACATAATATGGACTGAATTTAAGCTCCATTTCCTTTGCTTCTCTGTCTCCCTTTGACTTCTGCCCCAGCCTGGGGGTTGGTTGACCAGGGGTCAAATGTGCGTCCCCGGTCACTCTACAATGACAACCCTCCTAAGGTGATTGTATCACGTTCCCATTCTGGAAAAGTGAAAGCTTTCATACAGGATGCTTTTGGAAACAGCACTACAATCATACCAGCAGGTGGAGCAGGTGAGTAGAGAATTCTAAGAACTTGAGGCTGGTGTGAAAACGCTCTGAACCTCCTCTACCCAAAGTCCCTCAGAGAATACTGCATTCAAAATGGAGTGATTGTATTAAGAAAATTACGTGGGCCCAGGAACAATTTAGAAAACTATTTTTGGTAAATAATTTGTTGCTGCATCTACAAATGCAAGTTAAAACTGTAGTTTCCAAAATGAATGCGATAACCACAAAAATCCAGTGCTGTGGGATGCCAAGTCTCCTAACATTAGGACACCACTTCCCTCTCTTTCTTTCTCTGTCTCAAAATACAAAGAGTAAGAGATGCTATAGGGTGACATATACGGTTAAACTGCAAATGGAGCCAGAGTGTGTGACTCTTTTCTTTCATTTGAAGAGTGACATATGACCTGACTGAGGTAAATCAGTGGACTTGAATCTGAGTTGAAATTGAACTTTTCCCACAGCTGTGAGACCTGGCACATCCCTTCTTTTCTTTTCTTTCTTCTTTTTTTTTTTTTTAGACTTTTGACAATTTAAGCCATTTGTGATCTAAATTGTCATGTGACTTGCCAATTTTTCCCCTGTATGTAGGTAGATGAAAGGAGTGCACAGTATCACAGAGCTTTTCTCAGTGTATTTTCTCATGGGTATTATCAATAACATTAACAAAGGCTGCATTCCATTTGGGCCCCATTGACACGTATGTGGATATTTTTGAAAACATAGTTTTTCTCTGCGTTTTGGTCTCACAAACGGATTCTAAGGTCACTGAAAATGGAGATTTTGGAAAATACCTTCCAAGCTGAGAAACTCAGTTTTGTCTGTATTTGTGGGGACAGCTGAAACAGAGGTTTAAGGGAACGCAGACATCATTACCTTAACTTGCTCATAGCATTTGTTGTTTTTATGTATTGCCCATGTGGTGGGCTACTGGTTTGTTTGCTCCTGCTTTGTAGTGTTAGTTGTAATTTCATGTTCACAAGGACACCCAGCTTTATTTCCTCATTATACCATGGTGGAGGCAAATTAATGTCTTATGCTCAATAATTTGTAATTTGCCACTCCGGACACAGTTTAAAGACCACAACAAACATCGATTCTGGGCCTGGTCCAGTTGAACTGGCAGATGGTGGGACAGTTTCAAGAGGGCATTTTGTTGTAGTGTTGTGGGCATTTTCAGCCATTTCTGCAGGGTCATGGGAACAGAGAAATATTCATAAGCAACTCTGGTGTGGAAAAGATTTTTTTTTCCTTTCCCCCAAACGGAGAGACAAAAATCAGTTTATAGAAATATTTGTACATGTGTGGACGTGGCCTTAGATTTGGTAGGTATTGTGCATTGTGGCTCACCAGCATGGCTTAAGGACACACGAATGGAACACAGTTATAATTCATGTTTTGAGGATTTTTAAATGGTTGAGTTTATTTAGGGAAGGTTTGTGTAAGGTTAAGCTCTCTGTTGCTGACCACAGTCACACAGTTCCAAACACAATCACAGTCTGACCTGCTTGCCACTCAACCCACAGTTGTGGTTTAGGGCTTTGCTCAAGGGCACCTCAGTGGAGTTAATGAGGTAGGACCAAGAAAATACCGTTTTACTTCTCCTGCACAGATTCATCCTGCTGGTCCTCGGATCAAACCTGTGGCTGTTTGGTAACAAGCCCTTTTTCCTGTTCACCTGTTCTTTTCCTGTCAGGACAAGTCCATGTTTAACTTTTCTAGTGTGATTTTCAGTCATTAGTAAAATTACCACAAACCAACACATTCATTACCAAGAACACTGTCAGTGTGTACAGGCCCTTACATTCCATTTTTTGTAATTTATCAGCAGTGCAAAATGAGAAGGGACATCTGAAGTCCTGTAGAGCTGAAGGGCTTTGTTCTCTTCAGTAAAAACAGTGAGGAAGAGCAGCCAGCTGCAACATTCTCCATGTCACAGGCAGCAAAAAGGGTTTAGGCTTCAGTCAGACCAAATCAGGCAATCTGGCAAAAACGCAGGTTTTCTCTTTCATTTGAATGAGGGCCTTTTGTTTGGCTGCGGCAGTCCAGGCTGCAGCAGTGAAAAAAGTTGAAATCTTCTTTTGAAAGGAGTTGAAACTTTTTCGGTGTAGCAGGCTGAGTTACACTGCAACAGCCAATCACCTAAAAGGGCCATCTTCCAGCAATAGACCCATGGATTGGGGGAGGAGTAGAGGACACAACTTGACATCATATAATAGGTCCTGTTATTTTAAATAAATAACACCCACACACAACTGTGCTGCGCTTCTCTGGACCACCTGATTTGGTCTGAATACAGCCTTATGCCAAAAGCATCTTAATCTGAAGGACTAGTTATCAGAGAATTTCACCACTAGTGTGATAAAGATACGCAATTCATATTGGTCATGGTCTCATTATCTCTCTCAGGTTACAAGGTCCTGTCACTTTTGGAGATGCCAAGTGATGCAGGTTCTATAGACCAGGCAGATGTTTACATCCACGTCACTCATATTAAGAAATGGGACATCTGCGCTGGTGCAGCACTACTGAATGCACTTGGTAATGTAACAACTATTATATTCCACTGTTTCCTTTTCAGCTTCAGATTATATTCTGATTTTCTTGTTGATACTATAACTAATAAAACTACATTTTGGTTGACAGTGTGCATTAACTGACTGCAGCCATTCGAAGCTTCTAATATTTGTTTTTTCAGTCCTAATTATTTTAATATCATAATTAAAAAGCAACAACATAATAAAAGGTTGAAACATTCGGTATTATTCATCTGTGATCGGGACTATGAAGGTTTGTTTTGATCAGATTTAAATGACGGTGGGCTGCAACACAAGCAAACCTTGTCACAGCCATTATGAGATTCTCAATGAGATGTTGGTTAACTCTGATTACCCACTCTGACTCTGATTGATGCATGTGAGTGTGACACCACGTTTTTACACCTGTGAAGACAGACATGTACAGCAATCTCTGAAATAACCAAAACTGTTCTGACTTATGCCAACATCGGACTAGAAGATATTTTTGTCTGTTAAAATGATCACTGTGTCAAATCAGACAATTACAGAGTCATATATTCTTGCCGTGTCATGGCAGAGAGACACGACAGACAACACATTGCTTCTCAATCAGTCAGTGTTTGCAGCTCATGACATGCATGATGTCACTGGCAAGGAAGCACTCGTCACTGACTTTTACTGCTACTGACAAGCCATCGTGTCAGGTAAACAAAAAATCAGACATGCCAGTCTTTCTGTTGTGAGATTGTGAGGTGTACTAGATGCGGTGTTGGTTGTCATCCATTGTGACACTACGCGAAATGAAATGATCGATCGATTGTCACGCCCGATGCTCATTGATCATTTCCGAGCCTACCCAAAGACATACATCTTCCCACTCAGGCTGTTGTTGGGCTGATATTATGTAGTCTGACCCCACGTTACTCAGGAAATAGTTTGTTCACTAATAATAAGAGGTGGCATGTCACATAATTCAGACATAAAGAGATATGCCAAAATCCTGGAGGAAATCGAACGTACTTTAAAATCTCCTTTTTTATATTAAAAATGTATTTTTCATTATTCATTTCATATTATTTCATTATTCATTAAATTTTAATGAATGTGTTCTTAATCATCTCTGAAGTCTGTACTTAATTGGTGAGGGGAACTGTAGCAATGACATGTACTCACAATGATTGCAGGAGGTCACATGACAACCCTCAAGGGAGAGGACATCGACTACAGTGGAATCCCAGTTAACGAAAGAGGACTGGTGGCCAGTGTGAGTGTGGACCATAAAGCCTTACTGGAGAGACTTCCAAACTCAGACACTGACAAGCACTGAGAGACAAAAACACAGAGCCATTGACAGTTTGTTCAGGTTGTGGTGAAGGCAACATGTGGCAGCCCTGTTCTGTAACTGTGGGCTGCAAATATAACCAGGCGTGCAGGATGACATCACTGTGGGACACCAAACAGCTGCCAGTCTGATGGACTGGAGTCACTGTCACCGCATGGGCCACTGAGCGGAGTTGTGGAACCAACATGGCTGCCATTGGAGACTGCAGTGCTGGCACAATGGCTCTGAACACACATGCATACACACACACACACACTTGCCAGAGGTAAACGGTACATCATGCATATACAAACAAACAAATACTTACAATGGACAACAGTTTCACCTTCTAAAGTTCCTTCGCCTTCAGAGGACAACAGGATGACTCTAATCTGAAATGTTTGAGTGTTGAACCTTACAACAAAACCCATGGAGGGACTGGCAAATGTCTTCCCATCTTCATCACGATACTCCAGAGAAAACACGAGTCAGGGACACCATGCTTTTCAAACAGGCACAATATCATGGACATCATCTTAGCTCAGTTAGTCAGACGACCATCTTTCAATGTTTTACACTGGATAGAAACAGCAAGGCTCAGCGCTCTAATCAAATTTAATATGAGCCAACAGTTGATTTTACACTGTCAAAGTTCAAAGTTGTCTTCAGAGGTGACACTTTAGATAAAGTTAGAAGAAAAAAATCAAGGAAATACTTTTTTTGAGAGGAACAACCACAAATTTCAGGTCAGTTGACATCAGTCTTAAGATGAAAACTGCTAAATCTGAACTTCTGAAATTATCTAAATTAATCCAACTCAAAGCAAAACTAAATTTCTTTGTAGACTACATTATTTTTCAAGTCATGGAAAGGCTGTAAGGGATCAGACTTAAAGTTATTAATCCTGCGAAAAGAATGTTTCTTCACAGTGAAATCATGTATGAATGGTAAAAGGAAAAGTTTTCGGTTTTTCCATCTTTTGTCTGAGACAGATGGTGGCTGATTTAACCTCTTCTCAGGTATATATGTGAATACATGTCGCGATTAATGTTTCTTTACTCTCCTGTCATCAGGGGTCATACACAAACATAGCACAATATGATACCTGTAAGATGTGTCTTCCATGATCAGCAGCAGTGAAGCTGAAGTGTTGCTGCACAGCTGATAGTGAGTGTAAGGATGAGAATTGTGATGGTAAAAAGGTGGTGACTGAACCTGAACCCTAATGAGCAGAGGTCAAGTCAGTCAGGGCGTGCAGTGGCTTGAAGTCATTTTTTCATAACTTTTCATATCTTACTCAGCATCCAGTGAAAAAATGAGTCGCGCTGACTTGAAATCAGTAAGCATGTGGCGCCCGGTGGAGCAGGTGCCCCGTGTGCAGGGGCTGTGTCCTCACCGCAGTGGACCTGGGTTCGATTCCGCCTGTGGCCCTTTGCTGGGTGTCGTTCCTCCTCTCTCAGCTGTCTTGTCCTGAATAAAGGCACAAAAAGCACCCCCCAAAAAATCTTAAAAAGAAGAAATCAGTAAGCATCTTCACAGTTCGTTTCTCCACTCTCCAGTGCAAACAGTGCCAGCTGGACTGTTACATAAAGAATTAAAAGCAGGATCGGCTTACAAGTCATGTGGAACCTGAATACAGACTGGATGGCAATGTGGAACACCTCCACCAAAAACAATGTACAAAAGAAGTCACATCCAAGGTGTACAGCCTCTGTCTTGACTCGTAAATTATTACTTTGCCTTGTGAACACTGCAGGAGCATTTGTGTTTGAATAGCGTTCTTTCACCAAGAATTTATTGAAGTTAAAAAAAAAAAAAACGACTGTTTAACAAGTCTGGAATGAAGCTGAGCTAACATGAAAGATTTTCTCTCTGTTTCGACCATTCCTGCTACTGAATATTGTTTTGTGCACTGTTTTAAATTCATCGAAGCAAAAATGACACCCTGGTACATGTGGAGTTCTGTCGGAGACTGGACTGTACACTGTGTTTACGAACACCTTTACTGGCATGGTTTTGTGTTTTGTTTAAGCTTTGGTACTCTAAGTGATTCTACCGTACTAAAAACGTCACTAGCTCGATCAACCTCTGTTTCTGCCTGCTGCGGCCGGTCTTATTGTCTACCATAGTGTATAAGCTCTACAGCCCATATTTATATTGTGTGTTCAACTACAAACATGTAAAGTCAAACTTTTCTTTTTGCTGTCAAACTATGTTAAAGTTTTGGGGGAAAAAAACACCAGCAAAATGCAAGCTCATGTCAGCTTCATATAGAGGATCATCTTCAAAGTGACCTGTCTTATGTTCAGTTTGCCACAGCAGCCTTTGTACATTTGATATCCTTGTATAAATTTAAATGTTTCTAGAGGTAATAAATTAAATGTTCATCCAACATGTCACAGGCTGGAAATGAGCAGAAGCAGGTAGCAGGTTGAAGGCTTGTTCTGGCTAGTGTGGTGATGACATTAAATTGGGGCAGCTTGACTTAAAGAAACAAGTTTTCCGTCTCAACTGAGCTGTTACACCTGTTGAAGGTTAGATCTTGATGTTTAGATTATAGTTAAGTGATATGAGTGCCTTTGATCTGCATCTGCCAGTGTTAGCCACAGCACTCAGCATGACTCTGTAAGTGTTGCTATGGTAATGATGATTAATATGCAAGGGTAATGCTATAATAGCAGTCTATATGTCATTACAGTGGTATGGAAATTAAATGGGTGTTATTGGTTTTTTCAGGGGCTTTGTACCCTCCTGATTCTGTTCCTTGTGTACTGTATTAAAGGAATAATTCAGTAAGTTTGAGTAAGAGATCATTATTAAAGGGGAACTTATTTTACACTTCAAACTGTTTACAGGTGTTGGGGGAACCACAGCAGTTAAGGTTTCTGTCAGCATTCAACTGCAACTTGTCCACAAAACTGGCATGATGTTGGAATTTGTAATACCTTATGTTAAAAGTGTCCCTTGTTCTAACTATTTTAAGTTTTGTTGTTTTCTCAATGCATATTGTACTTGGAACTACAAAAAATAACTCACAGAAGGACCTCCTACCTCTCGACAAAGAGGAGACTCAACTTATTTTCAGTTTAGCCCAAGCAGTAATTTGAATACAAGAGCTGTAAACAAGTGTTACTGTGTGTGATCTGGCTGTCTGTCAGTTTAGATGACAGCCAGGTTGTAGTGCAGATGCTCTGAGTCTCTTTTATCTTTGCTTTTATCTCTGCTGTGAGTCTTCAATAAAACATCGGTGAGCATGATTATGTGGGTTACGTCAACTTTGGTATTATTGTAGTAAGCAGTTGAAGTGATTTCACAAGGTGCATTTTAAGTTCAAGGGGAGAAACATGAAATCAAAATAGTGCCTAAATGAACTTAGTAACATAAGAACGTCACGAAAGTGGAGGCCCACGAAAGAAGCATTTTTTCCAATCTAACTCTCATTTCCAAATATCAAACACATAAAAAAAATGTACATTTTGAGACATTTATCGGAGCACTGACATTGCAACGACACTACCTGGTCTGAGATCTGTCCTGTTGGTTTGGCTGGCACCTTAGCTGCTGCAAACAACAACGAAGATCAAAATGTGTAATTATACACTGAATAAAAGATACTGAGATGAGAAATGAAGAATAGGATCAAATTATTGTTTGGTGTAAGCTCAAGGGTGATTTATTGCAACATATGTTCACAGCTATCTCCTTTCAACAGAAACTACAAGTATAGCTTGTAAAGAACGAACACATTTGCAACCAAAATTCACTCCACCGTTCTTTCTTT
>JAQLOL010000004.1:1958170-1969839 GCA_029783665.1 Naso thynnoides
GGGTGTCGATCCCACTGACCAATGGTAACTCACAGCTGGGTCTGTGGCATGTCTTCACACCTAGGTGTAAAGATCTGTAGGACTGTGGGGGATGAGCTCAGTCCATAGCTTCCCTTGTGGCAGATGAGAAACATGTTTATTCAAAAACAGTCCTGTTGAATTCCCTAAAATGAACGTCTTCATCTGTGGATCCCAACAGTACTATCAGCAAGAGACTGACACAGAGACTGTGTCAGGCTTCATAAGCAAATGCATTGATGATGTCACTGTGATTAAAACTGTGAAAATGTGTGCTAACCAAAAGCCTGGCTGGCTGGGGAGATGTGTGCACTGCTGAGAGCCTGGGATGCTGCCTTTAGACCTGGCAACTCTGTTACAGGATTACAAGAAACAACCTGAGAAAAGGCATCAGAGAGGTAAAAGGCCTGTATGGGAAAAGGCTGGGTAAGCACCTCACTGCCAAAAAAGACACTCAGCGACTGTGGCAGGGGGTTCCAAACAGTAACAGGCTACAAGCCCATTCTGCAGACAGTCTCCAGGGACCCATCCTTACCAGAAAACCTCTATGCCTTTTAGATCCATTACAGTTTGCTTACAGAGCCAACCAGCCCACAGAGGATGCTCTATTTACTATGCTCCACCTCACTCTGTCGCACTGGTGCAAAACACACAACCTTGCCCCCAACGCCAAAAAGACCCAAAGAGATGGTGATTTCAGATTGTCCAGGCCTCAGCATCCTCCAGTGATCATCAATGGTTTGGATGTGGCAAGGGTAAAAAGCACAAAGTTTCTGGGAGTTCTGCTGACCAACTACTTAGCTTGGAGCAGCAACATTGGTGTCATAAAAAAGAGATCCCAACAGCGACTCCACCCCCTCAGCAAGCTGAGGAGAGCTGACTTTCCCACTCTCATCCTTACCATTTTCTACAAAAGCGTCGATGTGTCTGCTCATCTACTGCATCAACTCCTGGGGGGTATTTCATCAACGTAGCTAAAGAAAGCAAAGCTCACCTGACAAAGCCAGGCTAAAATTGATGCTGTCTCCCAATTAAGCCTCAAGGTGTTCCACTAACGCAACCCAGCCGCATCTAATCAAGGCTTACTCAAGCCAGGCTGACATAGCCTTGCTTTGTGCATGACAGCAGGGCAGATGAGAAGCCTTAAAAAATGGATTAATGAAAAGATGGTCAAATGACCCAAAAAAGATGGGAAAATGAGAGTGGCACTCTTCCCAGCAGCAAAACAAGCGTTCGTAATGGAGCTTTATGAATATAAAGACATACTCACAAAAAAAGTCAAACTATTGCAATTAACATAGTGAAGGAGATGGCATGGTAAAAAATGCGTAGTTGTACAAAGCTACAATTCTTGTTGTTGTTACATGTGAATATCACTTTGTAGTATTACGCTATGCTCTCTTCTCCTGTAAAACTCTTTGAAAGGCCTCTGTATGAAATATGCTGCACTAATAAATTTACATTCTCATGTTGTAAATTTATGCTATTAATACACAAATCTAGGCCTGTCTTATCTAGGCCTATTCAGCCTATTTTGCAGATTCTTAATTTTGATTTGCACTATTTTTCTTTGTCTTTAAAGAAAAATGTAATTTTGTTTTCTTATGAAGTGCATAATGAAAATGCCAAATAAAGGAAAGCTTGGAAGGCAACACAGCTTTGCCAGGTGGCATCTATGGGAGGCAAAAAGTTCCTTAATATGTAGAAAGAAGTTCACCAGATTCAACCATCTTTGACTACTCAAGGTGCATATCATTTTAGTTGCATGAGTAAACCCCATCACTTTTGTGACTTTGAGAATGATGGCAGCAGTTTAGTTGGTTTTAGTAATTCTTCTGGCACATTTTGGCAGTATTACGCACAGCGCTACTTCATCAATATATTGAACATGCTGTCACACCTCCATAGACAGTAATGCCTCATGCCACTGGAAGCCAATATATCTGGTGTTACAGTTGATCAGTCAAGACGAATTACAGCCAACTGCAGAATTTTGACTATGGTGACTATGGAAATCTTGAAAATAACAGTAGTCACCATAATTAGCTAATCATTTTCTTTTCCTTTTGATGGCAAAAGAAAAATGTTTGTTTTTTCATTAGCTATTTGCTGACTTTGCTGATTTTTGCTAAGCAGGCAGTGCACAGTTGGTTAGTGTTCAGTAAATTGCTGCTTAGGCTGTAAAATCAGTGCTAAGAGCTAAAAAGGTCCAAAAGTTACACATCCCTGTATCATTGTTGGTATAAAAATATTGATCAGTAGAGCTATTATCTTCTGCTGAAAGCAAAGGTAACAAAAACATTGCTAGATCAGTATGATACAAGTTGTACGTTGATATATACTTGGGTTTGATCTACAAAATCTGACAGTGACACATCAGCCACTTTGTGTACAGTTTTAATATATGGCTGCACTATATTTTGGTTTGCAAAACAAAATTTTGGCCCCAAAAGCTGGGGGCATGCTGGTTAAGGCAAGGAGCATGTCTCAATCTAAGTATGTGTTCCCTGCTTTCAGCAAACAAGATTGACAAGACTGAGAACAAGACAGGAGAACCCAAGAAACCTAAGACTACAGGTAACAAACTAAGACAATGGGTGGGCCGTCAAGGATACAAAGATCAATATGTTTTAATATACTGCTAGAGGTCTATAAGGCACTAAACTAAAATAAAGATAATGGAAAAAAAAATCTTTACGTAGTTTTATATGGATAGAATCTGGATTGAATCTGGAGCTCCTTGCTGAAATCACCGTTAGCTGAGAATGATGGAGGAGCATGTGCACTCAGTCTGTCAAAAAACATAGTGAATAAATAATAAATGCTAGTTTTTAAAGAGGTGAAACTCAACAAATGTTTAGTGGTGTCCTCTCATGTACAGATGCTGGATATATAACCCAAAAGTGGCTCTTTCAGGTTGTTTATATAACAAACAAACAGTTATTTCCGGGTTATATATCTGTGTTTGGCTTTGTGTTTTAATGTTGATACATGAGAGAACACCACTAATCATTCAGCAAGTTTCACATCTTTTAAAATGAGTGTTTATTGTATTTTTGATGCATTATCTGAGTGCACATGGTCCTCTTTTGTTTTGAGCTAGCGGTGACGTCAGCAATGAGCTACAGCTCTCAGGACTGCCCGATTTGTCATAGCAATCCTGTAGAACTCTGTGTATGATCGAAAATATCCATATTATTAGGTTTAATGTGCAGCTGGATGGTTTGACCCCCTCAAACTGCACATCAAACAACAACCATTTTGGCGAATATTGGCCACCCTTGACTAATAAAATTTAGGGTTATGGTTTAATCCATACAATGTCTGCCGAGCCTCAGGATACAATACAATACTTCAATGTGTAGCTACCTGTGTTACTATAAAGTAACCATTAGGATATAATATCTGATGTGTTACATTAAAGCATGATACTATGTGCTGGCACTTAACAGTGCATTAGTGATAAATACTGAGACCACAAGTTCACCTTTTCTCTACTCTACACTACAAACAGGAGCTAGTTATCTTGTCTGTGACTGATGAGATAATAGTGTTGCATATATAAATCCCATAAACCATTATGTCTGCAACTCATTAAAGTTAAATTCACTTCAAAAGTGAAACAGAAATTGTTTTGTCTGGTGCTGACTTTCCAACTGTCAGCTTTCACAAATATGATTAATACTTAATTTGTGTTGCTGTGTTTCTCCCTCTTTGTAGCCCGTCCTCGTCAAGCCTCCACCGCCACTCCTGCTACTCCAGCTGCCTCCACTAATGGTGAAGCCAGCTCCACTCACCGCCGCCGAGTCATCACCAAACCCCCCGTGCCCAAGCAGACCCCAATGGATAAGAAGCCACCAGTGCCCCGTGCTCCTCGAACCCCTCGGCCCATTAACGCTCCAACACCTGACCTTAAGAACGTCCGCTCCAAGATCGGATCCACTGACAACATCAAGTACCAGCCTGGTGGAGGGAAGGTAGGATAAACTAGACAACAGTGTACTGTTAAGTCTTCGAATAACTCAAAACAGTGATTTACCTGTCAAGATTTCTGAAAAGCTGTACAATGATTTTCTTGTATAAGCAAATTGATTTGGCACTGACTGGTTTTTATTTCAAATAGCTGTTATGTGCTACAAATCATAGTTACATGTTTTACTCAGAGGGCTTTCTACACTGGGACCAGATGGCAGTCTGAATAAATGCCTATAAATCTTTTCTTGAAGAGTTAAAGAGCATGGTGCAGGTTAATTTTTTTTAATGAAATTTACACTAAAGCTTGTCCGTATGACCATTTGAAAAGTTAATGCAGGATTTAACGTTTTGAAAAACACATGGGCTAAAAATGCAGAGGAAAAACATTTTCTTTTTTGAGAAAAAATAAGCTGCATTTATTTTGTTAACAAACGCATGACACGTCACAGTAGGGATACCTATATTGCTACTCCCCAGTGCACTGTGCAGAGTAGGTTGGTAGTTTATCAGATCAGTAGTCTCAGTAGTCAGTCAGTCGGTTAGGCAGTAAATAAGTATATATTCACATTAGTCAGTATAGTCAGTCATAGTCAGTAGCTGTTACTCAGTGGTAGTAGTTAGTTAGTTAGTTACTGCACTGCTAACGTTAGCCACACCTCGGCTAACTCGTTCACGTTGCATACAGGTGGTGGTGGTGGTGCGAAACTGTATACTGGGTGATACGGATGATCAGTTTCTAGCATGACTGTGCTGGAGGCTTAACTAACCTTGCTGGATAGGTAGTTTTCACCACTATGGGTGTGCCGTATCAGGACACAGAGACGAACTTTGGCTTTAACAAACCTTACTGATCTGTTTATGTAAGAGTAGTCCTGGAGCTTGACTGTCTGGAGCTTAATTGACTCGTTAACTGGTGTGCTACCTGAGCCTTTTCTACAGACACTGGAGCAGGATTAAAAATGAACTGAAGACTAACATGAGACAAGAGACTTTTTCTCATGCCTGAACTAAACTGAAAAATACTTTGGGCATTTGATGATCGTGGCTAATTTGGCACAAATCAGAGTTGAGAAACTGCATTACATAAGGTAAGACTACTTTATGGTTAATTTGTGTTATTTGGGCCTTTAATGTGTAGCTACCTGTGTTTATTATATGTGGCACCATAGCTTGCCTTGTTGTCATCTGTTTTGGGGGATTTGTTAATGTTAGAGGTGGCATAAACATTTCTCCTATTTGTGGTTGAGAGTGGTGTCATGTATACGTGGTGTATTGTGTTCATGAGATGTTGGCTTTAATTGAGTAGGCGCTGTAAATCCTGTGTTGTTGAGATACAGGTAAATGACTTTATTGTGCTGTTGGCTGTGAGTGTTCAGGTAAATCCTATTCAGATGCAGGTGAATGTATGTCTAATACCACTCCTTCCGTGCTGTCCACTTGTTGCTGTAGCTGGACTAAATTAGCATCTTATTTTTGTTTTAGTTTGTTGTTTTAGTAGTTGTTTTTGTTGTTGGTAACTTTTGCACTTCTGTAGTAAATTATAAGGCTGCGGTCCATCATAATTTACGTAATTTGTATTTGCATAATTTGTAACCTCCTCCTCAAAACTAGCGTTAGCCTGCATATTTCCTTGATATTGTCCGATATCTGTCCCTAGAGCGACTCACTTTCTGTATGTCAGAGCTTTGGCTCAAAGATTACAAAGTAAAAGCACAAAAGCAAAAAACGACCCCAGAAGTCACTGTAGTGTATATAAGCATATTATTATGAAAATCTAGTTCCCACATTATTTTCCTACACATTGAGTGACTGGGGCTTCCAACCTACACCATGCTCTTTAAGGTTCAAGTGTATTAAATATGATTTCGACTGGTATCAAAAATCAATTGGATTATAAAGTTAAATATACTTTTAGAAAGTTACATTATTTTCAGTATCTTTGATGTGTTTTTGGAAAAAAGTGTATTATTTAAGCTGTAACCAAGATGGAACTAGTAACCATTTATGTCAGCTGCACGGTCAGAATTTATCAGTGTACACCCAGCTATAGTGTATGGCTGAGGTCGTGTCTCCTCAGGTCTAGGACAGTGCATTTAGTTTACAAGAACACTGCGCGAAATTCAGGGACTCTGAATTTCTTTTCTATCCATTGTCCTTGTTTTGCTAGTATGGAAGTGAAATATGTCTTAAATAAAATTCCTAAAGGTCTTAAAAAGTCTTGTATTTAACTTTATGAAATTGGCAGAAACCTCTGTGATAATGGTAATGAAATAACAAAACTTGATCAAAAATTATCTGTGACTCAGGCCGGAGTTCTCTGTGTTTGTGGGTGACTTGGCCTCTGAGGTGGACGACTTCCAACTTCACCAAGTTTTCAAGAAGTACCTTTCCTGCAAGGGAGCCAAAGTGGTCACTGATCAGTATGGATACTCCAGGTATGTCAGTTCATAGAGGGTACACCGGACAGCGATGTGGCCTCAGAAGTGTTGATTTCTTGAAGGAAATATTATTTGTTAATTTTTCTTAGTATGTTTTAAAATATTCTGGTTTGAATCATATTGATAAGATATGCAAAATAGGCCTGGTGTCTGTGGTGTAATGATTATTTTGATAGCAATGCTGTGGACGTTTATCACCGGCAGATCTCCATCTATTTTCGAAAAAAAGGCTGAAGAAATGTTTTCTTACCTTCTTATGCTAAAACTATTGTTTTCCCCATATAGGCTAAGCAAGAGCAACTCACAATTCAAGTGATGCTACCTCATGTTAAAAGTAAAACAACAAGTTTCAGTTCTACCATAATAATACCCATTATATTCTGTTTCTCATTATAAGTGGCTATTAAGCACCAAGTATGGAGTGTGTGGTGGTGTGGACTGGAAGTGTAACTGCTGTTTGACTTGCAGAGGATACGGCTTTGTCAAGTTTGGGGAGGAGAGTGAGCAGAAGAAGGCAATAGAGGAGTGTCAGGGTACGATGCTTGGAGGGAAGCCGCTCAGGCTTAGTATAGCTGTGGCAAAAAGGTAAGGTACTTACAAGAAAACATGATGGCACATAACAAAATTATTCCATCATCACACCAGCAAAGAAAATACACCTAGTGACACATGATTCTATGTGAGTGCAGCATTAAGCTCAATGCTGACACCACACACATATATTCTCGCTCCCTTCTGGTGTTCAGTCATTTAAAAACACACCTGTGTGTCGAGTAAATTCAAGTCATACTGGTGTCGAAAAATTTTGTTGCTCTGTCTCACAAAACAGTCGCAAAATGCAACTAAATAGTCCCAGTCTGGAGCCCTGTATTTCTTCACAAGCTTCATCAGCTTATAATTTGATAGATCTTGAATCAAATAACTGAGCTGAATTTCTCAAACTGTCCAGAAGCAAATTCCCATCAAAACTTAATCAATCTTGTTGTCTTTTTTTGTGTTGCAGCCAGAAGATGAGCAACTACCATGGGGGTCAGGGGCAGAATTACCATAGCAACTACAACCAGTCCCAGTCCAATTACTATGGCAGTAATAGCAGTGGGGGTCAGGGGGGCTACTACTCACAGTGGGGTGGCTACGACCAGTACAGTGGCTACAACAACAGCGGCTATAACAGTGCTTATAACAGTGGCTACAGCAGTGGGTATAACTATAACTATGGGCCCTATGGCTACCCCCCACCAGGCCACATGATGCCACCACCTCCGATGGGGATGCCACCTATGTCTACTGACATGTCAGGAGCTGTGGAGGTGAGGGAAATGTGTTGACACCCATACTTAAAGGAATACCAGGGTTCATATCAGTTTTTAAGAAATGATTTTATTGTTTGATGTCTTTTCTCAGCAGAGCCATGAGGAGACTGGAGAATTGGAAGAGGACAATGCAGAAGGCAAGGAACTCCTCAGTTTGTTTGCTTTCTCTCTCTCTCTTTTTTTTTCAAACCATGGAATTAATTTCTTCTGTTTCACTTAATATAGTACACTCTGTCAGTCAGTGTCAGCAACACATTATTGTGTGCTTCATACCACAGTTTCCTCCCATACGGCTCCGATTGTTTTTCTTGTCAGACATAACCATATTTGCCATAACTGCTTTTGTTTTATTACATGCCTAAAGGAAGTATGTGAAGCAGCTGTTTGGGTCTTTCTTTAGTAGTGGTAGCAGTGAATACTTCCCAGATATAACTAAAATGCTACAACTTCAGGGTTGTATGGTGCCTCATATGGGTCCATGCCATTACTTATCTGAGATGTTCAGACCACGTTTAGACAGGAGCAGTCCTGCCAGAAACAGAAAGGTCTCTTCTTTGCATCTTTACATGAACAGCCAAAAGCGCCATAGTATGCACGTCAGGCTGGTAGTCAGCAGTGCAAGTTTGTAATGACATACCACTGTAATTATTTACTTCCTGTAGCTGCAAAGCCCTAAGCAGCCTTAAATTAAAGAAATTCAGCCTTGGACTGACTTCTAAAATTATTCTACCAACACTCGAATTCGACTTAGGAGACTGTTGTCATATTCAACTGCTAAGTTGAGTGCTTTGGTTACACTGTGGAGTGTTTGATTAGAGTTTGATAGTTGCTAGAGCATAATGCTCTGACCTGCGCTAGCATTAGCATTAGCGTAGTCACCGCTGTCTCAGGCTCTGCAGTTTGCCAGTTTACGCAGCTGGAAAGACGGTTGTGGTTTCAAAAGATTGTACTCTGAAACCAAGTTTCAAACATTTTGGTTCAGGGACACCAGCATGCCGTTGTCATGTAAAAGAAAGGCTGAACTGCAACAAAAGTGTGTTGTTGATGCGAAAACTTGCGCATTGCAAACTGCCCCTTAGTGTTGGGTATTCTCTTTAGCCATGTCCTTTGTTTGCATGCACAGATATATTTCACACTGTGTTTGTGTCTGTTTTTTTTTATAGAACCCATCCCTGATTGCGATGTGGAGCAGTGGAACAAAGATTTTATGCAGCGCAGCGAGGAGCTCTACGACGCCATGATAAACTGTCACTGGGAACCCCTAGACTCCGTAAACTCCCCCATCCCCTCCTTCTCTTGATAAATCTTACTTTTCTGATGCCTCCCTAAACCTCAAGTGTTTCATGTTTCATGATTTTGTTCTCCATCTAAATCCATCTCTTTTGAAAAGTTTGAAGTACACTCAGATATGTTCCTCTTCAGTTGCACACTATTCACTTGATTTGTTTACCATGTTGGTAATATTCAAAAAGTTGTTAAATCAGTGAAGTGACTGTGTAGTACAAACCATAAACTCTACAAAATTTAGGGATGAAGTACTGAAGCAGCCTCTCCTGCTGGTTGACTGGCACACAGTAGTTGTAGCGAACTGAATGTCATGTCAATATTTATGATGTCACTGCAGAGAAAAGTTCACTCTCACTTACCGTTGTTGTTCCATGTTGATATTGCAACACCAGCAAAAGCTAACTTTGTTTTCTAATTAGGCCCCAACTTTTAAAGAACAGATTTGTCTTATGAAGATAAGGAGAGAAATCTATGCCTTAATTGCCATTAACTATGATGTACTTCTGCTCAGTCTAGGATGGTAATTATAATTATTTTGGATATTCAGGATATCAGATATCAGTGCTTTGTGTTTTGTTAATTTTTTTCAATGAAGGAATTTTTCTTATTTTTTTTCTTTTCTTTTTTCTTTTTTTAATTAAAAATCTGATAGATACAATTATTCTTACCTGGGTAGAAGTTTGGGAAATTTACCCAGCGGTAATAAACCACAAATATAATTTATGATTGCAAGAACAAGCAACAAGCTCTGTGTCTTTCTATTTAATAGACTAATGGTACAACCTCTCCACACCTTTGAGTGCTGTGAAACTGCATGTTTTGATTTTGTGAGGTTGACAGCTGTTAAACTGTATCAGATGTCAAGGCAGAACTTATCCTCTGCTGTTTGACGGCTGATGATTTGTATATATCTTGTTTCTGGCGAAGTTTTATCAATAAAAGATTTAGGAGATGGATGGTCTTTTTCATCTTTCGTCATTAAGGCAGAAAGTGAAGTGCCGGCATTTTAGGGCTGTGAGAGCAGTGTTGGGAGAGTTACTCTGAAACTGTAATAAGTTACTATCACTAATTACTCCTTATAAAAATAATACATTTACTTCACTTATTACTATGTATGAAAAGTAACTTGTTACATTGCTAGTTACTTTACTATATTACTTTTACAACCCAATCAACTTCCTAAAGTGACACACTGGTTTGCCATCTCCCAAAACTTAATCCACTTTATAATACTTCTAATAAAATATTTGAGGACAGATATTTTTGTCAGAGATAAGGAATGCCACTATTGCCAGCATGTAGATGGCCTTTACTAGTAATGCAGTAACTAGTGAGCTACTTGGGAAAATAACTCATATAATTACTGTTTGGCCATTGTAATCTGTTGCTTTACAAGCTACTGGAAAAAGTAATAAAATTACAGTAATGCATTACTGCCTGACCCTTTTCAAGTGTAAACTCTACTTTTAATTAAGATATTTAGGTATCTTGGTTTGTTGTAGTGAATAAGACATGGATTCCAACAACATCAGACAGGGTAACACATCTTTATTTTATAGCATGATCCTATTACTCATTCGTAAAGTCTCATTGATTTGGTTGCCCTGGTAACCTAGAGTTTAAAATGCTAACCATGAATTGCAGCACCTCTGGTTCACATCTTGCTTATGTTACATGTCGTTTCCCATTTCGCTTTCCTTTATTTTTCCTGTAAACTACAATAATCCTGAATCTTTCGACAAAGGTCTTTGCAGCCATGCTAGCAGCTTAGTGAGGCTGTACTTATGGAACAGAAGTGCCTTAATCTAAATGCTGATAGCACACAGATGTATCGCACATACTGGTATGTTTACTATGCTCACCATCTAAGAGTTCTGAGAACAGTGATATACGCTGATGAGTACAAGGCTGATGGGAATGTCATTCATTTTGGGGACACTTTAACCGGAGATTAATAAACCAAAATATTGAAATAAAAATGACCTGCAAAAATTATCACATTAACGTCATCTTTAATTGTACTTTATGTTAATACTTATTAGCATATTTTGGCATGCCAACAATCTAAGCCAAGATGAGAAACACACTAGCTGCTAAAAATCAACATGTTAGCATACTGACGATAACATTGAGCTTAAACAGACCATATCAAATTAGCAGAACAAAACAGTGTTGGGAAGCAACTAGTTACATGTATTGTGATTATGTAATTTAATTACGAAGTCATTGTGACTGTAATCCGTTAGTTACTGAGAAAAAAGATTCTGATTGGCTGCAGGGTGTCCATTAAAAAGTGTTATAAGACACCTATAACAAAGTTCCAGTCAAATAGCCTGATTGTTCTAAATTATTGTGCTGGCTCAAACGCCAGTTGGTAACCGTGGCAACAGAAACTCAGAACATATGTTAACATACGTTATTTCACAGTTTATTTATCACAAAAGCAAGACAGTAGAACAAATTATGAGTGATTTTATAGTTTCCTTTAACCTATTTGGTGAATTTGATCATTTTGAAGACTGGGATGCCGCAGAAGAGAAAGAGAGAAGAGAATATAAGAAGAAGGAGATGCGACACAAGTAGGTGAAACTGGAGGAATTGATATGTGGACTTTGATTCTTTGAAACAAAATTTCGCA
>JAQLOL010000004.1:2035516-2048183 GCA_029783665.1 Naso thynnoides
GTTTTTCTTTCTGTTTTAATGAACTACAGTTTGCCACCCTGTGTGTTATCTGTTTTCTGTGATACCCTTTTTTTCTTTTATATCTGTGAAGTCACTGGATATAAGACCATACTAAACACGACACACACTGCCTCCCTTCCTGCCTGTCAATTTGAATGCTGTGTAACAGTATAGTATAGCAGTGTTTCCATATGTGATCTATCTTCCAAAACAGTACAGAGACAAACCTCATACATGTATTCATAATCTTGCATCTTTAACACATTTTAAAAACATTCTTGAGACTTCAGCAGCCCTTTTCTTTGAGGAAAAAAGGCAGACTTTAAAGAAGGAAAAAAGTACACTTTTCCTTTCTTACGCTTTCAATGTTATAATAATACCATTATTAATCTTAACAGTAACAGGCTTATGAATGCGAAAGCTTATCTGTCATCATTCAAAACATCCTGTCGAGAAATAAGATTTTTTTTTTTTTTGGCTTTTTTGTTTTGTATTGTTTAATTTTAAGTTATTTAATTTACTTCTAGAGTGACAAAACATAGTGGAAACTATATACAAGGAACAGTGTGAAATAATAGTGGAAGGGTTGCATTCAAGTGCTTTAACTGGGGAAACAAACAGTTTTGATTGGACATCATTGTAAATGTGGTTATTACCTTTTGTCCAGGCTGTAACGCTACAAAATTAACTTAAGTCTTTCAGTTAAAGTTTATAAGCAAAATCTAATCTAAAATCAAATTATGTCAGCTATGTTTATATTACATCAGAACTTTAAGAGATGAGCTGGCTCACTGGTATTCTTACTGAATATCTTGAGGAAAGATTTGAATCAGAAATAAATACTTTCATGAGATGGTTTCACGTACCGATGCCTTAGCATACAATATGTAAAGTATAGCGTGATCAGCACTAGACTTTCAAGAGCAATGCCAATACTGACGATAATGAATTTTTGAAAGAAAAAAGAGAAAACAGTAAAAATATATGGATATGACTGTTACTTGTCAATTTTTTTAAAAATAAGAAACTGTTTTATTTGGTCATTTAAGGGTTATTGCCATGTTTTCCACAGAGCAGAACATTTTGGAGTTGAAAAAAAAAATTGGTGCACAAAACTATACATTGTTTGGCAATTAAATCAAAATTCAATTTCTCTAATTGTGTAAAATGTGATCTTTAACTGGAATTTGTTTTAACTGTTAAGCCTGTAAATTCATAAATTATTAGCAAGTCCCTTTCCCAAACTTTGGAAGCTTTCTAGTCAAACACCACTCACTTCTAGTATGAGCAAAACAAGCACTGCTATGAAAATTTCAGAACTTTTGGCAGGCAAAAAAAGAGTGTAATTTCAAGTCTGTCTTGTGTCTGTTTTATAGGTTGTGGAATAAACCTATTAAGTTTGGATGCTTTTGGATGCCAGGCAGCATCCAAACTGCTTCAAGTTCTCACTGTCAGTGTTTTAAAATTATGAAAACGACTTATTGTTTAATATACTGTATGTTAAAGAGTGAAATTCATTTATGACAAAGTGTTCTACCAAAAGTTTGCACTCTCAAACAAATTAAATAAGGCTCCTTAAAATTCACTAAGGTCCTTTTTATTGAATTTTAACAGAGTTTTCTGTTAAAGCTTGGTCAAACAGTAATAACCAGTAAATGTTGATGGATAAAACATGAGGGCATACTGGAGAGTTGAGCGTTAAACCATCATAGCCAACAGTACAACATATATGACCGAAGTTCCACTAAAATGCTTGAAGCAGACCAAGATGAAGGGGCATCAATGTGTCATCTAAGACACACAACATCAGATCATTCTGTCGTATGATAACAATGTCTTACACTTAGCTTTCAATGCACACTTATACTACAACTTGTTCCTATTTTATACACACAAATCATTGTCAACACCTATCAAAGTGCTTTCATCCCTTTGTTCTTCTCCTCCAGAAGAAATATTCACATTATTGTTTCACATATGATTCACACACAGCATGTATCTTGTTTTGCTTTTAGGCATCTTATGGGGATGATTTGGAGGGAACAGTACAATATTAAATATGCTTATACTTTTAGTTATCTAGTCTGTATTTTTGATTATTTGATCACTTGATTATCATAACTTTACCTAGCTACCAAGACTTTTTTGCTGCCAAAAGCACACATGTACAGTACACAGTTGACAATGTTTTACCGATATACAGTACTTTTATATCACTGTAGTTCATAAATGAACAAGACTGTGTTCAAAGTGCACAAGACTTTTGAGTTTTAAGGATAACTGTTCACAAGATTATTTATTATTTATATGTATTTAATAATCCAGATACATTGGTATAGTGTTGCCATGACAGCTATTTTAAATGAGAACAGTATCCAACTCTACTGAATCTTCTGAGGATGTAAGGTGTCTCAATCAACCTTTGTTAAGTTTCAGAGCCAGACTATCAGTGTTCCAGAGGCTATGCAGCACTCTCAACAGGTTGGATGCAGTAGTAACACTTCACACATCTGACAAATACAGCAACGTTCAACAACCACGTCACAAATTCTTCATATTTCAGCAAAGACCAACCCAGCCTTTAATGCATAATACATAGAATTACAGTGAACAGACAGGGCCGTCTCCATTAGGATGGCGGCTTCTACTCATTTTATTGGTGTGACAGAATTATTTTGGTCTGTAAATTAATGTCACATCACAGAGTGGTTCTAATAATGTCTAAAATGCTGATACTAATTTTAGGTGATCTCCTTAAGTAATAGAAACAACCTGAAATACATAGTTGGCTTTTCAGGGTTAGGGTTAGGGGTTAGAAGAAGGGGTTAAAGACCACTTAAGACATAACAATTGTAGGAACTGAGCAAAAAAAAAAAAATATTCCCTACAACTTTCAGACTTGTTTCTCATCAACCATTGATACTGATTTTCTGTGTACTACAACTATTTAAATATATTTATCACTTAAAATGTGGACTTCTAGTTAACATACACAGATTTGATAACTAGAAAGACAACTTCAAACACAACTAGATGGTCCCAACTGTGTGTTGTCAGGCTGTTCTTGATTCTGTCTTACAGAAATATTGCTGCATTCATGGCATTTTGGAACTGGGCAGTTTCTGCTGTCCAGTGTTATAAAGCAATATTCAGACATTTTTTTAACCTTTAAATTTCTAATAATTTTGTAAACACAGTTTTATCATACTAAAAGACAAAGATCAAGAAAAAATAACTAAAATGTGATAAAAAAAAGCATTTCATAAGCTCTTTTTCCTATCTATTCACACTAAAGATGTTAGGTAAAATATATGCCAAAGATACTAGATGAACTGAAACCTGATCATCTGCTGCTACGAAGACGTCACCGTGGTGGTTTGGTAGAGACAGTTTAATAAGCTCTACATTCTCAGGTACAATAATCAGTAAATCACTAAAACATTGCAAAGAAAATGCAAACAGACTTGCCATGAATGTAACATTATTCCCTTTAACTGATAGCTCTTCTTGCAAGTGAACTTGCTTCTCTCATAAACGGAGCAACGCCTGCAAGCTAGTTCAGGCAGACAACTCAAGCTGCACTACTGTACAGGTGACATGCCCCACTCTCCACAATTATCTATCAAATGCACTCCTCAATCTGGCAGACTATTTGAGCAGCAACAATCTCCCAACTCTCCCTCTGCCTATCAACCCCCTGCAGCCCTGCGTCAGTTTTGCGCTCGTTGTTTCGGCTCCATCTCCGCCCCAGCATCCAGGCTCTGGGGGGGTTCACTGTGTTTATCTCATCACTCCTCAATATCTCTACGTTAACCTATCAGTGGGGAGTCATGAGGTCAAAGCCTGGGCACCAAACATGTAACATGCATTTGCTGCTGCAATAAAAACTTCAAACCTGAGTTGTCTGACTGAACTTTCTGCTAACCTTTGTGGTTGTTCTCGGTGTCTGTTCCTCTCTGCCTGTACATCAAGTGTATCCATTGGGTAACAGGAGGTGTTATCAAATAAGATCACTGTATTGCTCTCAGAGAGTTTCAGCGAAACACAGGGAAAACAGACAAAAAAGAGGCAGGATGAGGTGAACCTATGATGAAGATGTTTGACAATGACTATGATAGGAATGACACACAACACAGCTCATCATTGTTTTAACTATATCAGCGTAGACCACCAAAACACAATAAAGAGATGGTTTCATTCTAGAACAGAGAAACTCTTCTATGAACAGCATACCGTTTTTATTTTATGGTGCTGATTTGTGTCTGTATCATACTTTATGTGTGTAAATGTGCTGATTTATGTTTGTGTGTTTTTGTGTGTGTATGTGTGTGCATGCACACCAACAACCACGTGTTTGCTTTCCTGTATCTATCTGTGCTTATGTGCTAAGTGTGTTTGTGTGTAAAGAAAGCTGCAAGTCTCATAGAGAGGATTAAAAGACTACATACTGGCTAGGACTTAAAAGAGGGCGTAGCTCTGTAGCCTCACCCTCTCTCCACAAGGGGTTGAACCACATGACAAGGAAGTGCCACATGCCTGAGAGAAGGACGATGCTGTCTGTCTGTTTCTAGAAGCCAGATGTGAACTGTGCTGGTAACAGCTCAAGGTGACTCCTTGTGTCTCTTACAGGAGAGTCGAAAGGTGTATGAGTGGCACTGTG
The DNA here is from genome assembly GCA_029783665.1 of Naso thynnoides. Taxonomy (NCBI): domain Eukaryota; kingdom Metazoa; phylum Chordata; class Actinopteri; order Acanthuriformes; family Acanthuridae; genus Naso; species Naso thynnoides. Next base: position 2,040,177 of record JAQLOL010000004.1, read on the forward strand.
GGATACATGGGAGGTTTGGATCAAGCAATGAGATATGTGAGATATACCTATGGCCTACCTATTTGTTTGTGAACTTGTGCTAAGACCATGTGACCAGGAGTGATCTAAATCAACTCAATACAGGTTAATTTTCTAAGCAGAATGTGAACAGGTAAGTAACATTAAGAGGTGTTTTTGCAGTCAAAATCCCCAGACATGGGTAAAAAACTCTACAGAGCTGTGTATACCCCAAGTACTGTGAAATATTAAAGCTTTCGTATTGCAGGAAGATAATTAACCACTTTGAGGAAGCTGATGGGGAAATTCATCTATGTGTCTTCCCAAAATATGTGGTTCTAGCAGCTTGGTGATGCAGGGATCAATTGGTTCACTACTGGCTAACTGCTCAGACCCTAACAAGCTGTGTGTTGGTTTTTTTTGTTTTTTGTTTTTTTTTCTTTAAATAGTGCTCTTCACTTCCCTCTGGCATTTTGCTCTTGGGGTTATAGGTTATTTCATTCACTTAAAGCCGAGGGGGAGAATACCTCTCCTGGATAAAGAGCCTGATAGCTGACAGTTTATAAGTTTTTAAGGACAGTTGCTAATTACTTGAGAATATATCCACACAGTACATTCAGATAAGTATTTGTGCTACAACTTCAGCAACTGCAGAACAAATTCTCTATTATGGAGCAGCTTGTATTCCAGCAGAGATGGGTAAAAATGGGTGGATAGTAAAAGACAGCAAACAAGCAAAAACAGTTTACTATCTTTTGGACTCCCAAGCTCCATGTTTCCTCAAAGGAGGAATTTAGTGTTTTAAAGCCAAATAACTTAAGTTTGAAGTAAAGAATTTGCACATTTTGCAATGCCTATATCAGTGGGACCACTGATAAACTGATAAACTGATTTTGTCACTGACTTGGGGTTGACACTGTCCACAATAAGAAATGGACCACATACAGTATGATGTGCATTAATGCTTTTATGTTGCTTGACTAAGTGCAGCAGCTAGCAGTTTGAGGTTTGACAGACATCAGAAATGGTAAAATATTTTGCCCAGTTCAAGATTACTTCTTCAGTTTGAAGGTCAAATACTGTCACTTAAGAAAACTACTTGGCTTTAGGATAATATATTTATAAATAGATAATATTTATAATAAATAAATTTAGGATAATCATGCGCCATTTATTGTTTTCAATTGTAGTTAAGGTTTTCTGTTTTGTTGCAACCTCTAACAGTCTTACACTGTAGTAAGTACTGCCAATAAATGCATCTTTTCTTGAAACTTAGTAATGGAATTGTTATTTCGCACTGTTTTTGAGACTATCTTAAGCTCTATTTTCATTCCTTAGAAGCCCTTGTCCTCTGCAACCCTAACACCACAACTGCAAATTGTGAGCATCATGACAGTTAATAAAGAAACATTATGGTAATGCCATTGCGATAGATCAACTGCTGCAACAGTACCCAGAGATGTAACTGGAGATACTGTTTGATGACTAAGCTGTAGATTATATATAAAGAGAGAAAGTGCAGTGCTGTAGATACTTTAGATTTGGAGATAAGTGGTAGCTGGCTGGCTGGGAGACTGGAATGTGTTGATTTAAAGCAGACTTGACAGTATTTGCCCTGCTGCTGGCCGGTGGCAGGCCGTCAGCTGGTTAGTGTGGTCTGGGGCTAAGTTGACACGGACTGGGGATGGAAGGGGAGCAAATAGTAGCCTTATTAAAAGTTTGCTAACAAGTTTGAAAGATCAAAGTGGTTTTGAATTGTGAAAGCCTCAAAGAGGGATGACAGATCAGCTGAAGAAGCAGAGTTCCGAAGCACAGCAGTGCTCTATAGGAACATATGGAATTATTCAATGAAAAAATTGGGCTAAGCACAGTATACTTTCATACAGCATTGACTACTATAGTGGATTTATTGCATTAGGGTTGTTAAATTGGGGTTTATGGATGGTTAGGGTTAGGGTTAGTCCTCTAAATCAGTGCTTATAAGGGAGCTTATCAGTTGATAAGCTGGTGAAACTCCACACAGAGAAACATAGACAAACAGCAGGTGCTCTTCTCTGTGGTAGTACCAAAGGTCAACTCAAGCAGGTCGAGTGGTCAAAGGTCAAGGTTGGTAGCAGGAAGCTGGCAGGCAGACCCCAGAGAAACACTGAGAGGTGATCGATCAGTTTGGTGCTGCGGTGGGCAAGATGGAGGGCGGGGCCAGAGGGAAGTGACTGCGCCGTAGTAGGGTTGGTTGGTTGGTTGGTTGATTGGCAGGTTGGCGAGCGCCATGCGTGCCCCACCAAAACCTACAGGTCACTGGAACTCAATCTGTGGAGGGAATTGAACTGGATTAAGAAAAGAGGAAGTAACCAACAGAAAAAGAAGGAAAAGCAGAAAATGTGATGTAATGGAATGGAAAATTTCAGAGTTTAGTTGTTACTAGCCAGATCTATGGTCTCTGTCTAATTGGCTGTTACTGTGTAGGGAGGGCTCATATTAGCACTACAGCTATCTATCAGTCAGACTGAGTTTGGCAACCACGTCAGTTGGCAAAAGTCTGTTGCCCCTCTGAACTCAGGGTGTGTCAGCTGCTATGCCAGACATGAATTTACCCTCTAAGAGTAGCTTATATTTATTTTGTAGGTCTGTTCATAATTTCATTTTACACCACAAATGTCATCTATTATTACAACCCCACTCCTCCAGACACGTAGAAGAGAACAGAGATCACACATGTATGCATGCATGCACGCACAAATATAGACACACACACACACACACACACACACACACACACTGGCTGGTCTATCCCATGGCTTAAACGTAAACGTACATTTGGTTACTACTCTTGTGTGAACCCCTAAACAGTACATTTCCTAAGCCAGCTTGTAACACTGCTTGCATATCCTTACCATAGAGGTCTTCATGGGTTTGTCTGAACCCTGGGACCAGATCCTCGGAAGTCAAGCTGTAACCAGTACAGGTTCAGATCCACTATTTACATGGTCAGATCAGGGACCAGTTTTGTTATGTGAGGTCCAGTATCTGATAACATTATGTGTAATACCTGATATAATTTAAGAAAACAGAGTTTTGTTTTGACAACTCTTAAAATTAATGTTATTAATGTTAATAGTAATTAGCTGTGAAACTGGAGGTGACTGGGTCTGTATCTTCTGTTGGGGCTTGGTTTAATATTTCAGGTTCAGTTCCAGGTAGTACATTTTGGTCTCTTTGGGTTCAGGCAAAAATTGCAGACTGGTGAAGACCCCTTCTGTAAAGACTAGAATGCTTTTGGTATTTTTACTATTTGCAGGCCAACATTCTAGCTTATTATAGATAAGTTTACATCCCAGCAATTTGCATGCATTAGACAGCATTACTCTCAATTGCCAAAATTGTTGGTACCAAATCACAGGCAATATTACATATATCTTCTCTGTATTACTTGTTTAAAAATTCTATAGGTTTCAAAACATCCAAATATTATTTTAGAACAAATAATGTTGGAATTACATTTTTATCTACAACAATGTACTACAATATGGTAACTGGCTCTACAAGTATATGGTTGCTCCCTGCTAACCTTTCTTCTAAATGCATCATCAGCTGTTGCGAATGCTGACTCTTATGACTTGTATTTTTAGCCTCAGTCTTTCAGCATTGTATGATAATTGTAGCCATCATGCAAACATGTAAGAACGTGTTATAGGCTAGTTTTTAAAAAACAAGTTCGCTGGATACAATAAAAAAGTAAGCTGGAGTCACAGTTTTCAACAAGCTTTTGTAGTTTTAGTGTTAGCACAGGTAAACACTAGCTAGACACAGCAGATAAAATCTGTCAGTGTGATCTGCTGACTGAACCCACGTTTGACACTATAAATAAGAAGCCTGATTATTGTTTAATTCTGTCTGATATGAGGGATCCAGTGTTTTAAAACAAAAGTTTTCAGTGATAAATCCATGGTTGCCTTGGTTAACATTCTGAACTGCATACGCTTGACAAGCACGGCAACAATAATTACTAATACTTTTTAAACTGATATCTCTGTTTGTGTCAGTGTTTACCCACTTGTCTCAGTGATGCGTTTGTCTATGCTAAGGGGCTCCCTTAATCCATCCCCTCCAAAAGGAGTAGGTGAGGGTTCCTTCACTCCATTCTCTTTAACAACTCCTCCTGGTGGTGTTGCCTTAGCAACGCCTGCTGGTCCTGTTGTTGAGGTGCCACTTGGGGATGAAGATGTCTTTTCTGATTTTTCCTCCTGTAACCAAATATAGACACACATGAGCAAACACACACATGCACAGATGCATACACACACAAAAAGCACAATGCTTTTTTATTGTGTACTATCTTGTGCTATCACACCATCTAGTGGCATTGGCCAGTAAAAGCACAATGACTCAGCAGGTTTAGGTTTGACTGTGTTTGAGTTTGACCTTGTGTCCATTGTTCTGCCCGCTGCCTGGCCCAACGTTGTCCATGGATCCAACCTTAGACTTTGCTTTAATGTTAAGCTTATGAGACTCAATTTTTACCTCACCTCCACCTAAAGTAAAAAGGAGAGGGTTAGAAGAAAGCAGCATGGAGTAAAATAGGGGAGAACAGAAGTTTTAAGACTGACCTGGCTTATGTTTGATGTTGTCCTTGGAGCCACATTTGGATGTCACTTTGCTAACATCGACCTTCTTATTCAGGATCTGCACCTAAGGGAAGAGAAGAAATTCTAATGTAGCCTATTTATACCAACTCAGACAGACAGCATGTCCAGTACAATGTATCCTTACTTCAGCATCCACTCGAACCACTTTAGAAAATCACTGGTATTCATTATCATGCACCTAGTGAATTTACAAAGAAGGATGACATCCAATAATACAATACAGTACAATAATACGGAGTATGTGGGAGAGGGTCTGCATAATAGCAATACTCAACTCCCTACCATGCTTTGATTCCTACTTTGACCTGTTTAATGTTAGGCTGGTAGGAGAGGAAATGTTGCTCTATCAATGCCAATACATCAAGCCATAATTAGAGGATGGGAGATGGCAGTTCTAAGATCGTCATCACATCATGAGAATGTTGATAATCATGAGGAGTTATCCTCACAGGTCTGCCGGCAGCAGCACTGATAGATTTTAGGGCATGTGATAAGATCAATCCTTCCTACATTTTTTATGACAGACAGGAGGACTGACCCTCAGTGATGCTAAACTTTTATTAGCAAACAGAACTTGATTAGTGATAATTCCCTGATGGACATTAGAGCTCTTCCTCATTAGAATTACTGAACGTTTAAATATTTCTAACGACATTTTTAGACTGAGGAAATGCACCAATAACTTTATTTATGGGGAAATTTTTCTTTTTATAGAATTGTTGTATTTTCATATTAGTACCTTATAGGATTGTATTGTTTGTATTGGCCTACTTTATGGGACACATGCCTTGGAGCACACATTTATATGTGTACATGTACTGTTTTACATTTAGATGTTAAACATCAATACATAAAAAGTACTAAACACATAATGTAAATGCAAAAATAGATAAGACAAAGTAAAGATTGAAAAAAAATGTAATAGGAAGACAAATAAAGGGAAATGTGACTTTTTATAGCACACTTAAAAATTACATGAAGAAGTTAGATCTCATAAGATCATGTCATGTATCAATGGTTGTGGTTATAGTTTCTAAAATATAAATGTAAGTTTTCTGATTTCCATTTTAGAGTTTTACATTTTTTGGCAATAATTAACATTGCTGAGAGCTAAACAGTTTTGTAATGACTAAGACTTAAAGTGATGGGGTGATCCACAAAAAATACTTCAGAGTCCACAAAACAAATTCTATAGCTTTATTTGATTCCACATGGACAAAAGTAATCCCCCTGAAATATTTTGCATTTCATTTAACTGATCTGATAAAGCAAAGTAGTGCTTGTGAGAGCAGCCCAGAGATGCAAAATGATAGTGCAGCCGATGTTTGGAGCAAATGGGAACAACATCTGGAAGGGTGGATAGAAGAACCTGTGTCAGTTGATTTCAAATGAAAAATTCCTATTTAATCACTTTGAAATTGATTAAAAAGAATGGCTTGTTGTACTTGAACTCAAATTGTTGATCTAGACCTCATGGATTCTCATTGAAGAAAACAATGAAATTATATTTTCCAAATCTGTGTGCCATGGTTTGATCATGGATAACATAAAATTCATGGAGACAGTATGCTGAAGCTAAGACAGATTTAGTTTCTTATCAGATTTTACAATGTTTGCTTAAAAATTGTAAAGTTTGATTTAGCTTAATAAACTGTATTGGTAATGGTCAAACTGTATCTTTGTGATTAGGCTTTAGGAATTACGTTTGTGTTCCTTTATATACATCAAGTTGTAAGAGATATGATATGCATCCAATGTCCTGTCTCATCCCTTTGTGAAAAATCTGGTATACTGGTGCCTAGGATATAAGGGAGACTCCCAATTGATCACGATTTTGAGCAAGACAGCCAGAATGAGGCTAAATTAGCATGACAATGATATGCATCCACCCTAACCAGAGTCTGTCTCTAGCTCCAGCAGTACTTACATTGCCACCCCCAGGGACATGTTTGATATTGTCCTTGGAGCCACAGCGAGACGTGACATGGCTGAAGTCCAGCTTTTTGTGCACTATCTGAACCTAAAGACAGGCAGGTGGACACACAGACAAGCAAGGAAGTGAGGAGATAAAGAGGGTAAAGAAGAAGGAAAAAAGACAGGTATGACAGGCAGACAGACAAGATCAGCAGAAAAGAGTACGTAGATCAGCTGGCAGCTTAAGGTCAACAGGAAACAGAATAGTTGCTCTGTGAGTAGGGAAGAGATCCTGTCATTCAAATGGTTTCCCTTGTGCATGAGTTCAGTGGTTTTCTCCACTGTGTCAAAGCATGGCATTGTAAAAATGCTTTGGGACATTATGTAATGAAGTCATTGTGATTGAAAATGACGCTGCAGCTAATCAGACAGATTCTTAAGGGAAAAGTCAGTGAATTCTTACAAAAATAAATGCTGAAGTACCAAAGGATGAGGATACTAAGTGTGAGGATGTACACACCTGGTGTTAACATGTGTCCCAGGTGATCCCAACAAAAGTGGACAGCTCTGAGTACGGTTGTGAATACACCCATCACGTCTTCAGATCCGATCTCTCAGACCACATTAAGAGGTGGTCTGGGATGCATGTGGCCACATTCTTTCAGCAGTAAGTATCAAATGTGTCCTTATGTGTATGTGCCTTATATTTGTGTAATTTTTAAATTATTTCTGATTTCTTGTAAATCCATCATTAAATGCAGTACCTTCAGTTGTATCTTTCCTTTCAAAAAACATCAGTCGTCAGTGTACTATCCTGCGGGCTACATTACATTGCCCTGTGAAGACAGAAGCCTCACTGTGTGAGACCACACCGTGTGAACAGTTTCAACAGATTTAGATAGATTAAACTAAACTTATTTAAGAGGAAACAATAAAATACAGTAAACAGTAATCAATTCATTGTACTTTTTTTTCCCTCAACAGTCTTTAAAAAATCATATGATTTTATTAATTGTTTTGTTCGGAGAAACTTTTAAATTTTTCTTGACTACCACAAATCCTTAATTATTCCGACCTCCTTACATATCAGACAAATGTTGTACTTGAACTCTTTTGTCCTTTGAAGAGTGGAAATTATGTCTGTTTTTCCCATTGTGTCAGCTACTGCTGTAGGTCCACTAGTCAAGAACAACAACACATTTGGTCTGTCTCTTGCATAGAGCACGGATTTGAGATACAATCTCAAGTGGTGACAAGAGATGCATTTTAGGATGCTGTGTAATGTCACATACACACGTAACTGTCCACTCGTGGCTGAATCACCAAAGACAGATGTTAACAACAGGTGTGTCCAGCCTCTGAAAAACAACAGAGTGCTTCCATAAAACAGCTCAAACAAAAACTGAACAAGCACAGGACAAACACTGGAAGAGGAGACAGAGCACATGCA
>JAQLOL010000004.1:2066319-2087009 GCA_029783665.1 Naso thynnoides
AATAAGTGTTACACAAAGAAGAAAATTTGTGACAACATTAGTTAGAAAGAACATCTGTGTCAAAATCCTTCGTGATGCTAATATTCCAGCGTGGAAGGCATCACCTGTGAAGAGCTATTTTTCCAGGTGTAATTACTTTGGTCTTCACGGCTTAATGTTTGTAGGTAATAAACTGTTTTCACTGTAATTTTTTAACATGCATGTAGTAGCTTTTTGTTGTTTGTTTTCAAGAAAATTTTACTCAGACCTCTCAGAGTTTAAGGATTCCTTAAATAAAATTAATCTCAAACAAAAGTTACCATTGTAGCCATGTGGAAAATAAATCATCACTACAGCCACTAGATGGAACTGCGTCCCTTAGCCGTATCCCTGTTTGGGAGTCCCATCTCGAAAATCACACGAGATCCACGAGACAGGAGGAGTCCTCCATGTTGGATGTTTATGTGTGCACAACGACTGTGATTTCGCTGGAGATAATCATTTCCAAAGGAGTAAAAAATAGATTAAAATGTTAACTTTTGTACAAAAAATATCAAAAGATGTTTCTTCAGAAGAATGTGCAGAGTGACAAAATGTGATGTTTATGGCTGATTTTAACGGACTTTGTCAGGTGTTTACAGATCGCACTGACTTAGGAGACGCACTGCACAGGTTAATACGTCCGGAAGCTTTGTAAGTTTATTTTATAGTTATGTTTCGTGATGATTCATAACTGAAAATGTGTAACATGTTTAATATGTGCTGGAAATAATTATTTTTGTTGTTTATGGTGCTGTATGGGGTTGCTAGCTTATGGTTGCGTGTTCACCTGGTTAGAACAGATATAGAAAACAGTGAGTACATTGAGAAACTACATTTCATTTTACTGTGATACTGTGTCACATGTGACAGTATTTTGCATGATTTTTTCTTTTCTTTTCTGTGAACAGGAGGGCTGTTGTTACAGTTGTTTATTATGATTAAAAGGAGTCTATTGCACTCAGAAGAGGTTTATGACACTGAAAGTATTGTTTATCTAGCAGAGTTAGTAACTGAAGAGTATCAGAAGCCAGAGAGCTACAGAAACTGTGAGAATTTACCTGTATAAAAGTAAACAGGACATTTGTAGAAAATATCCGTTTTAATGATTGCTGGAAACTATGAACATTAATACTACTCGCATATTTTGAATGTAGTTGGATAATAAAAAGCCCCAAATACAGTTTTGTGTCCTGTGTCATTTACATTTCACTAGGCTACACTATGTTTGCTCTTTACATGAGAAAAAACGTGAATATGTCATCTGTCTGTGAACTGAGCTCCTGAATAGCAAACCGTGCAGGGAATAAAAGGCGAGGAAAGGCTAATACTGAGACACACACACACACACACACACACACACACAGTGAAAAACACACCCTGAGTTCACATTATTCCCTGAATTCATGCCAAATAGAATCAGTGTGATTTCTTTCACCAATGACATGCTAATTTATTCATGAGTGTCTCATTACAATTGGAGCTTCTAATGGGAGTCCTGTGAAATGGGAGTGTACGACGGACTCTTTGTGTGTGTGTGTGTGTGTGTGTGTCAGGTGCTTAGGCCAGTGAAGATGATTGAATATAAGGAGATTTATTCTCCTGGTTGGTCCGTTTTCGAGGTCTCTCGCTGCATCTTTGAAATAAGCTGCAACTCAAAATCTCGACAGCAGTGAGGAAAAAAAGCACAAATGTGGTTTGTGAAGATGTGAGCGATCTGAAACCTCCAGCAGATGATGTCATTACCCAGCATTTAAAACAGCAGTGAATGATAAATCAGGCAGCCTCTCTTTCACAGAGCTGCATTGTTTGTATTTTGGGCAAAAAAAAGAGACAAGTCCGAGCTTCTCTTCTCTTAGAAAACAGCTGAAAAGCTTTAATTGTGGCCGCTCATGCATGTTATTACAAATTAAAGCTGCACTGATGTGACTCAGTGTGTGTGACCATCTGCTTCATTGATTTTAAACAGAGTGAAGACTGAAGGGGATTCGTCTTGAGGTTCCTGGTTTGAAAAGGTTCATTAGCAACAGTTTGCAATTTAATGATTCCTGTCAACAGTTAGACGTCTCTTTTTACAGTGATGGTCTTTGGACAGCAGGGGAGTGGTTAGTTGCAGTACTGTGGTTGGCCACCGTGGTATATTAGCAGCCTGATATGCAGCTCGACTGATGCACTGTGAAAACTTCCAATGATTTCCAAGGTAACCTCGACCTCCTCAAGCTGCCGTGTGTACACAGTGTAGTCAGAACCTCTTTTATAAATGCTTGGCTTGAATAGTTGAGACCTCACCTTTAAAAGAAGTTGTCTGCTTAGAATAAGAAGACGACAGGCACAGAAAAAGAAGTCTGTCTGCCTTCAAGTCTTTTAGAAAGGTTCTTTTTGTCTGTTGTTCTACGTAGTGCTTTCACTATGCAAAATGTGTAGACAACAAATAGAGGAACAGTGAAGAGAAGGCTGGTTTTCTCAAAATCAGACAAATGAGAGGGAACATGGGCAGAAGGGATTGGCAAAGGAAAAGTAGCGCAGCAGGAGTTTTGGTCAAAAGCTGGGAAGAAAATACTGAATGATGGAATTTCTGGATCTCCTGCCGGCATCACTACGTCCTGTTCAGCAGGAGGAGGAGGAGGAGGAGGAGAGGCAGGCATATGAAGAGGGAAAATATGTACCTATATAATTTGTCTTCAGAGTAGGGCTGTCAAATGATCTATTTTTTAAATTGCGGTTACTTGCGGTATTTCAATAGTTTCTTGCAATTAATCACATTTGTTATCACATGTTTAAAATTCTATTATTTTGCATTTCACAAAAGTCTTTAAGTCCACATTAATAATGTAAAGCAATTCTTACCAGTGTAACCAGTGAATCAAATGCTGACTGGAGTACGTCTCTTATGAATGTCTAGTGAAGTGCAAGGAAGAGTTGGGGGGGGGGCAGTGCTCACCCACAGCTAATTAGCTTAGCTCAAATACTGGTAGTCAATAGGAAGTGCTAGCTTGCATCCACCTGAAGTTCTCAGATAAACTTTCTAACAACTCTAAATGGTCCTGTGTGTTTGTTGTGACTATTTTATTTACTATGCTATCTTATTTTTGGACTCAGAATAACACTTTATGGGGGTGCCCGGTGGCTCAGTCGGTAGAGCAGGCGCCCAATATACAGAGGCTATGTCCTCGCTGCAGCCGACCCGGGTTCGATTCCACCTGTAGCCCTTTGATGCGTGTCATTCCCCCCGTTTCCTGTCCACTCTTCAGCTGTCCTGTAAATAAAGGGCACAAAAAGCCCAAAAAATATCTTAAAAAAAAAGAAAAAAAAAAGAATAACGCTCTGTCATTAATTTTTTTTTTACAGATGTTTTGTTTTGTTTACCTTCGTACAAGCAAATCTGCTGTATTTTGTGCGTGCACCCTTCAGTTTACCTCCAGTTTATATTTGATTCTGAAATTACATAAAGTGCTAATCTGAGTCTAAAACTAACATAACGTGATAAAAAAACAACAAACAAAAAAAAACAAGTCACAACAAGCACACAGGGCCTTTCAGAGTTGTTGGAAAGTTTATATGATGACATTAGGTTGAGGCAAGCTAGCAGTTCCCATTGACTACCAGTGTCTGAGCTAAGCTAATTAGCAGTGGGCCAGCTCTGCCCGTCTCCTTCTTGTTACTGCACGCAGAGTTTAAAGAATGGTATCTATAATCTTGACTTGAACTTGGCAGAAAGGCAAATAACAAAAAGAAAAAATGAGCCATTCAGAAACGTATTGTTGTCGTTCTTCGGCTGGTAGGAAGCAGGAAACTGCTGTGGCGGCTTGACTAAGGGTGCATGGAAAGGACAAAACAGCAACAAGCGATTGACTTGGTTAAAATATAATAAGTTAATTGCTGCTTTTTAATGGATCCCGATTTATGCATCAACACTGACAGCCCTGCTTCAGAGTAAAATTAAAACATAGGTTTCCCTTGTGGTTTCACGTGTTTCAAAGGACCATACTGCTGTTCCTACATGTCATTGTCCTTTGTCAACATCAACCACATAGGTTTCATAAACCCTGTCTGTCCATTTTGCCCAAAATAGCTTTATCTATGAGATAAGGTGTTTGTTTACATTTTGTCCATATTCAATAAATACTACAGAAAATAGCTGAACATGTGTGACAGCGTTAGTTAAAAACATCTGTGTCGAAATCCTTATTCACCTGAAAGGAACTATTTTTCCAGGCATATTAACTTTGGTCTTCATGGCTCCCAGCACCCTACCCCCCACGCTCAGCAATTTTTGACCAAATAAACGTAGACATTCTCTTTAGAAGGGTGGATTAGCTATACCTAGCAACTTTCACGTGTCCTATAGTGTTTCTATATCGTGCTTCAACATGAAAGGCAGTGAATAGGCTTTCAAAATGCAGTCTGACATCTACTAACATATCTCTACTAATGGTGACTAGTTAGAAATACAATGGTATGGCACTTTACAGTTGCAGTAAATAACTTCTGCAGACAAGCTAGCAAGCTAATGTTAGATGTAGCATGAGACTCGTTGGGAAGTAAATCTGCTGCAGTTGTTTGCTCCGGCTCGCGTTTTATTTTGTTTGTTGTTGCTCTCTCTTCTAAGTCCATTTGAACTGAGATGAAACGGTTGCAGGGAAAGTTGCAGCGGAGTAAATTCGTCCGTTTCAGCTCGAGCTCAAGCCGACTGATGGTGTGGCTTGCAGACTCTCTGCTGTTGGCAGAGGCGAGTCAGAGCATGGTGAGCTAATCAGTTCCTACTGAAATCACCTGTCGCTAAGAAGTGCAATGCAGAACGGCAAATGAGGACAGAGTATAGAGAGTGCCACTGATATTTCATTTTTATACAAAACCCTTGTTCCGGTGGCAAAGAAAATATCATGATAAAAACTGGGTCTATTTGAGATCAGCTTAACAGTGAATTATGTCATTTTTCAAATACTGTTACGCTGTTTAATCAGGTTATACATCATAATGACAAAGTTAGGCCAATAACGTTGTCTGATTTCACTTAAAGTCAAGTCTCTGGACAAAAATTGAGCGTGTGACCCAGCCCTCCTCTCTGTTGCAGCTTTTCTGGTACATCAGGTGGAACATTTGCCATGTGTCTCTAATATGACGTTGATTGATTTACATCATGGTTAAAGCCCACTGTGTCTGGATGCTTGTAAATTCCTTGTAAATTTAGTAGATGCCGAGGAGCGTGACGTGTAGTTTTAAATGGGATTGAAGGTATTTCTAGGCATCCAGAAAATATCAATTTAAAGCATACTGTACCTATCTAAAACATGCAGTGATGAAGCCTCTCAATAAAGAGACTGAAAACACAAACCAGCATGACTTCTTTGTAGGTCTCAAGCATTTGTCTTGGCTTTGTTTGGTGCTGCTTTAAGAATGCATGGGAAACCCAGAAAAAAAAGTTTATTAATTCACCCTAAAGAAAAGGAACTTAGTCTAACCAAGGAAAACAATTAAAAACAGGAGGCACCCAAAAAGAGAGGATGTAAATAAATGGTGACTCTATAAGCGATGCAGAGTGTAAGAACAGAAGAAGAAGAAATGCTTGTAGACAGACAGAAACAGTAATCATGTGGCTCCAGGCTGAGCGCAGTGGAGCTGGACAGGTAATTTAAGTCCCATTCTGCTTCATAAAGGCTGAGGACGGATCAATAAGGTTTTCCCTCAGTGTGTAATGAACATCATCTCCGACCCAGTGGTTCTTAAATGCCTCATCTGAGCAGAAGTGAAGCGCACAGGAAGCTCCTCTCGCTGTAAATCTGAAGCAGGAAATGGTTTGCTGCCTGCACACATCACATCGCTTCAATAGATGAAGGCGTGAGCGGCTGAATTCCAGATTGCTTCATACGTCTCCCACATTTTTCTCCTAATGTATTTCACTTTTCCCCTTCTCATATATGCTCACCCAACCATGAGCCAGTGAGGCAGCCACACAGGTTTAATGTTTGCAATGAGCTGCTGAGGAGATTCAGTTTTAATGACAGGCTCACTTGTGATTCTTGCATCTGTGGACACTGAACTCAGCTGGTCTTCAGCAGTAGTAGGACTAACCTAAAACAAGACGAATTTGCCTGTTTGATAGCAATATATGCTCAATATGTTATGTTATATATACATTTGATCCTTATGACAGGCATCTCAGACGCACTGCTGAGTGGATTTAGATTCAACATTAGAGAGAAAATGCTCACATTGTTGCTTGAAGTTCACCCGAAACAGCATTTGAGCACCTACATCTGTGACGCATAAACAGAATATACAAGCGTGATAAAATGTTTGGAGGAATTTAATTGGACCATTGAAAAGTGGAATGTATCATAACAAACATCGAGGATTACTGTGATGGAGACTAACGGTAGGCTGAAGGCCTTTACACACCAGATGCATTTTTTTTTCGTGCAAATAATTTGTACAAAATTTTTTTTTCAAACTGTTGATTGGGCGTAAGTACTTTCACACAGTATTGCGAATACCACCCTATAAAAAAGCAATCCTTACATTTTAGCACTGCTAAAAACATATCAATCAATCACGATGGTTGTGTAGAATGAACATCATGACCGTGTCCCACAACGACAACATTAATAACAATGGCTTACAAGCTCATCGCCCGTGTCTCTCAGGACCAAGTGTTGTTTGACAAACAACACACACAAATTATAAAGACAAGGATCTTAGACAACGTACGGCAGAGTTTCGCTGATCAGTCGGTCTCTGCAAATGGTAATTAATGTTAGCTTATGTAGTGTACTTTTGGATGAGGTAACATTAGCTAACGTAAGTTAACGTATGGGAGGCTCTGTTAATTTTTCACCTATCTAATCATATGGCTTATACCGGCCCACTGTTAATGCCTGTGACATGTTGTATTTTTACTCAGTATTTTGTCTTTGATGGCTGATAAGTTCTGCTGTGTTTCAATATGGTGTCCTCAACATGTGAGTCCACTTTTCCATCTTTGGAGTGAGTGAGTCAAAACTCTTTCGCAAATTCATATTCCCGTGTTTCTGTGCCAAATTCGTGTTGCTGTTAGAGTGAATAGTTTCGATCCAAACATTTTGTATTTGAACAATTCACATCTTCCTGTCATTTGTTTGTACACACCCAATGTGTGCTCCATTTTAAATTAAAGATGCATCAATATCACTACATTTCAGCCTGGTATCCTCACTGATCTGGCATTTTAGCAGCCTAAAGATGGAGGAGTTCGGCGATGCTGCTGTCCCAATTTTAATGGGAAGACTCTGGCGCAGCTTCTTACTGTGGACGAGCAGAGTCGGAGGTGTTTGGAAATGTGGACACCCATGTTTGCTTTCTGATTGGGCTGTAAAAGCCATGACGTCTCTTTCCCTGATAGGTCATGTCCAAGTCATGTAACTATTTTCCATAAAAAATAAAACACACTGCATTAGCCTGTATGTATCATGAATGTATGTACCTGTGAGCCTCGACTACCTGGCGTTACTTCGATGAATTCCAGGCATTGTTGACATTGTTTTTCTCTGCTAGCAGCTGTTATGCAGTCATAAATTCTGTATTTTATCATGTTACTACTGCTTACACGAGCAGAGGGCGTGATATCATTCAGGTGAACTGTGGCAGTTTTTATGCTCAGCTGTGCTATCAGCCCTACTTTGAGCACCCGTTTTGGGTGAGACAGGACAAATAATCTGCTGTGAGACAATTTCATCAGCGGAGTTGTGGTTTCAGAGGAATGGCAAAAAAGCATGTCTAGATCGGCACTGACCGACCTCAACGAAAAAGTGCGCCTGCATGTGAAGGTAATGCCAACAAGATTTAGGGCCCCCATGGATGTTTTCACCACGGAGACCTGCACATTGTATTAACATTATTTAAGTGACGGAGAAAGAAACTGGAAAACTGCCAGTGTCATCATCCAATAAGTTTGAAAGGTCGTCACAATCTTCCTAGTGCCAGATAAACGTTACGTCAAAACACCACAGACTACATCAAAGCAGTATGGATGGTAACTTTGAGGTAAACGTCAATTACTTTTTTGTGCTCTATCGGTAAAAAAATATAATACTCATAGACAGCTGTTAGTAAGTGACGTGGTCTGAGAGAATTGTGAGATCTGTGTTTTCCCAACATGCCTCTGTGTTCAGGAACGGTAAAAGTCTTATCGCTTCAGTTTTATTTTCCCAATCAGTGACACTCTCTGTACTCTCTGTCCTAATTGGCCAGTTTATGCTGCACTTCTTAGCGACATGTTGGTACAAGCTGATTAGCTGTTCGTGCCTTGCTGTGACAGGTGGTGCATGAACCCAAATGCAGTACAAAGAGGCACAGAATCGAGAAAAGTTCACTGGTTTTAATCAGAAAGTCTCTGGCAGGCAAACAGTACACAGGCACAGCGACAAGAGACTTGGTCTGGACAGGCAAAAGCTCAGTTCCAGAGAGACCAGCAGAACAGGCAGATAATCCAATGAGGAGCAGGCAGCAGGGATGATAAACCCAGGGCCGAGTATTTCAAAACTTGTAATCTGGATCAGAATAATTCGGATAATGAAATCCTCCTTTTCTCAGTCATGGATCAAGATGATCCTGCCGACTTTATCTGAGTATTTAAAAAAACTGGCCGAGTGGATCACCGTGATCCCCACCTGGGTGGATACGGATTATCTGATCTGAAGTCTCCGCCTCCGGAGGTGAAACATGGCGGACTACTTCACGGAAGAAGCAGCTGGGAGCGCGACTTTCATGTCAAAAATGTAAGTTTACCCCCGTCTAATGTTTAGCGGTTTTTAGACCACACGAACACCAACCACCATATTATGTTAGTCAGCGGTTTGCATTGTCCCGTACGTTAAACCAGACTGTATCGATCTCTAATTGAGCCACGGCTGTGCTCACGGAAGCTAACTAGCCTCCATTGACTTGTATGTTAAGCAGCTAGTGGACTAGCGTAGCAGGGTTATGTTTGCGAGTTTTGCAGTACGTGGATTGAATCACAAAGGAGTTAATCTGCCGTACAGTATACCATAACTGTCTAAATCAACCTCAACCTGTTCTGAGCTTATTAGCATCACGTCATTGGCAATACAGCATGTGTACATGTGTAGCCTACAGTCCAGACTGCTGCAGTTCTTTGGAAATCTGTTGAGTATGAACTATGCAGTTAATTCAGATGTGTCCGATTGCTATAGTAATGCTGGAAATCCCATAACATTGTTTACATGCACAGTGTATGTGACTTGTGGATTCCCATCGAAGACAAAGATAATAAGCATGCTCTCCTTCCTTTCTCTTGTCTTCTACTTTCAGAGCCCACTCAGCCATGCACTACTATTAAGGACAAGTTCTGCATGAGAGCTGGAAATCCTTGGAATAACTTCAACTGCATATATAAATGGTTGGATTTTGAATAAAGTGCTGGAAAGTATTTGAAATTGTGGTAGCATTACTTAAATGTTATATAGCTTGGGCAGTGACACAATAAGATGCATTTTTTCCATCCTGGTTTGTAACCCAAACCCTTATGTAGAAGGCTCTCACTAAACATAATTGTGGTAATTTAAAGTGAAATTGCATCTAATTTGGTTAAATAATTGGTTTGTACATAAAACACTGAAATTGCATGTGTTAAAAATCATTCAAATTTCCCAATATTTTAAGTGGGTTTTTTTTTTTTTAATCTTTTGAGTCTTTGTTAAACACTGAAAAAATGCAATACACTCATCACTTTGTTTCACCATTTAATTGGAAAAATAAAGATTAAGCATGGTATTTCGTACAGCTCGTCCAGCAGGTCCATCAGGATGTGGTGGTGGTGGAGGCAGCAGGTCTGGGACTTCTGCATGGGGAAGAGGTCCATCAGTGGCATCCTCCTGTAATGGCACCCTTCTTCTTTGAGCGATGTTGTGGAGCACAATGCAGGCACAGATGATGCGACAGGCTTTCTGTGGCTCCACACGGAGATAGTTGAGGCAGGCAAATCTGCGTTTTATCACACCATTTAGCCTTTCAATTGTCCCTCTTGTTGTGGCATGGGCAGCGTTGTACCTCTGCTGGGAGTCATTGGTAACGGTAGCAAAAGGGGTCATCAGCCAGGGTAAAAGGGGGTAACCGCTGTCACCAAGGAGGATGCCATCTGGGGCAGTCTGCTGGAGCCGTTGAAAGAGGTGGCTTGCTCTCAAAATGCGGGCATCATGTACAGACCCAGGCCATCTTACAACACAGTTGGTGACAAGGAGGTCTGCATTCCCCACAAGCTGCACGTTAATGCTGTGCCGGCCCTTTCTGTTCACGTACTCCCATTCCCTGGCATGAGGTGCCTGGATATGCACATGTGTACAGTCAATGACACCAATAGTATTGGGCATCCCCCCAATGAGAAAAACCTCCTCTTGGTCCTTACCATTTCTTCATTTTCAGGCCATTTCACGAATTGGCCCAGAAGACTGGTAAGAGCAGATGACACAGAGTGCACCACATGGCCCACTGTTGCCTTTGTCACCACCAGTCCATCCCCAATCACTTCAAAGAAGGAACCACATGCGTAGAAGCGCAAAGCGATGAGTATTTGCTCCTCAACAGTCAGGGCATGGCTAAATTAGATTAAGTGTAATGAACATCTTGAGTAACAATATCTAGGAGACGTGGAGATAAGACATTGTCAATCCATGTCAAATCCACCTCTGAGGTGGGATCCAAATAATCCTGAAATTTTGGTATTAAATTGATCCAGATCTCTGTCTTAAATTTTGAAATACCCAAATCCAGCATTTAATCTGGATTCAAGGGAGGATTTGATTACCAAAGCTGAATCCTGATCTTCAGGATCAGGATTCTCTGGATCTGTGTTGAAATACCCAGTTTTCAGATCAGATCAAGATTTAATCCAATCCGACCAGGATAATCCAGTTAGATCAGTTTTGAAATACTGGGCCCAGGAGACAAGGCATTGTAGAGCTGTGTGTCATCAGCGTAACTGTGAAAGTTGATGCCATGCTTCCTAATGACGACCCCAAGTGGAAGCATATATATTAATTAAAGAGTAATGGACTGCAAATTGAACCTTGGGGTGCCCCACACTTAATTATCCATACTAACAAAGAATTTTCAATCTGTGAGATAGGACTTGAACCAGTTAAAAACAGTGCTGGAGAGGCCCACCAGGTTTCTGAGTCTATTTAACAAAATGTGGTGATCTACTGTATCAAAGGCAGCGCTTAGATCCAGCAGCGCTAGGACTGAAAGTTTCTGTGAGTCCATGTTACGCCCGATATCACTGACAATCTTTAACAGGGCTGTCACGGTACTGTGGTTCAGCCTAAAACTGGATTAATATTTCAATAAAATATATTTTTGCACTTCTGCAATTTCTTTTTAGTTTTTTAAATTCATCATTTCTCCATGGGGGTGTAGGTTTAGTTTTTATCTTTTTAGTTAAAAGTGGAGCCACTGAGTCAAGGCTTGACTTCAGTTTACTATTAAAATTATCGACAATAATCACAGGATGCAGGTAAAACTTCAGCAGGGGTGTTGTGTAAAATCTCCATGAAATTTGTAGCCACTTCAGAAGTCAGGTAGCGTTTCCGCACAGTTTTCACTGGGGCCTCCCACTGGCAAAAACTGGTGATGTTAAAAAAGAAACAGTAGTGGTCAGACACAGTCAGGTCAACAACAGAGGACACACCAGTGGACAGGCCATAGGTTATAACCAGGTCCAGGGTGTGTCCTCTGCTGTGAGTGGACTGTGTGACATGTTTAAAATCCATGCAGTTAAGAGGTTTAAAAATTAATTTGAAATAGGATCAGAATTGTTATCTATATGGAAATTAAAATCACCAGTTATTATATTTTTATTGTATGTGGTGTGTATGATTGATAATAGGTCAGAGAATTCACTGATAAAAGAGGTAGAATGCTTGGGTGGTTTGTGAATTTTGATGCATAAAATAGGAGGGCTGCTAAAAACAAAGGCATGATTCTCAAATGTGGTGTAGTTATTTAGTGAAATTTGCTTTGGTTTTAGCGAGTTGCAGACAATTGAGGCAGTTCCTCTGCCTTTTTTACCCCTCCTGATAGAAAATAAAAAACTAAAATTTGGTGGGGAAGCCTTGGTGAGAACAACTGGTGCGTCAATACCGAGCCAGGTTTCATTTAAAAAGAGACAGTCAATCTTATTGTCTAAAATCAGGTCGTTAAAGATAAAAGTTTTGTTTAAAAGAGAGCACACGTTCAGAAGTGCCATGGTAATGGTTTGTGTTGATTTTGGGTCCTCAGTGGTTGGTGGAGTAGCTGTCGGTGGTCTGATTTGAATTAGATTTTTCATGGCTCACTCCACTGGTCCGGTTCTGATGAAGTCTATTGGTGGAGATGATGGGGGGAATTGAGGAGTTCTGTGACTGAGGGCAGGTGGATAGTGTGGGGGTGTGGGGGTCTGTGGTGGAGTGAGGTAATGGGGGAAAGGAAGGCAGCTGAGGGAGCGGTGTGTCAGTACACACTTGGAATGCTTTATCAGGTGTGGCAATCTGAGTGAAATGAACTGGTGAGTGTGTTGGTGCTGGAGGAATACAGCGGGGGGTGCTGTTGCTGTCAACATGAGCAACACAACCAGAGTTGAGAAGTAGGAGTTTGAAGAAGCAGGTTTGTTCCTAAGCGCCAGTCTGCTTCTCTTTCCCTCCTGATGTTATCTGTCCATCAGAAGAACGCTGATTTCTAACGTGAAACAGCGGTATTGTGTCTACCAATTTTATTAGGTCCATGCCGTATGTCTGTCAGAGGAACGCTGATTTTTAACATGAAACAGCTTACAAAGAAAGCTGTCTGTATGCCATCTAACCATTTAGCTTGGCTTTCCACGAATCTAAAATCTCACAAACTCTACTGTACTCTACTGTACTGCTGCTGACTGAGACAACCAGCCCTTCCTCTAGCAGCAGCACAGCAAGAGGAGAGAGGAGATCCAATACTGAACCATTCTTTCTAAACTTCACTCAGAATTGTTTGATGTCACGAATATGATTACATTCATCAACATTTTAGATTTGTTTCCAATGAGATATTATTGACTTTATTTAAAAACATTTGGAAATGCACTCAGAAGTACCTAAGCATTGTGTGGTCTATAATTTAGTCTCATCTATGAAAATTAAAAAAAGATAAAAGGCCCACAGAAGTCTTCATCCCTCTCACTGCACCACATAATGCAAACGCCCTGTTGTTCCTAGAAGCACCACAATATTATTCATCCTATTATATCTTGATTTACTTACTAAGACTACTGCATAACAACTACTAATATCCATACACGCTCATGTTACACATTACCTCTAACTATCGCTAAAAGACATTGGCCAAAAAAAACCCCAAAACGCATTCACCTAACGGGACCAGCCACAATGCTAGGTTTTAACCTAGTCTTGTTTGAAACAAGAGTAGATTTTACAACTACTTGCATGTGTGTAACCTCCAAATTTGCCAACCTTTTATATTTAGGTTAAAAAAAAGGAGAGAGGGAGTCTGTCAGTGTAAACCTATGGCTGGGATCACACTGAGACATGTCACAGTAGGCACAGCAGCTCCAAAAACGCCATTTGAGTTCAAGTAGGGAAAAACAGTTGGAAGCACTGCAGAGAGTCACAGTGCTGTTTAGGAGCCATAACTCTACAACCGTTGGTTACGAAAAGGTGGAGTTTTTGGGAGTTGTCGCTCAGACCAGTCCCACTCAGTCTGTTCTGGATTCCCCTAAAAAGAGTGGGGAAGCGCCCGCTGAAGCACAGCACCAAGATTGTGGGAGTGGGAGGCTGTGAAGTGACATGGCAAGCACTGCGACTCCGCATCTTGTGCGTCTAAAAATTTAACTTTTTTTAAAACTGATATGCATGCCAGAGATGACAGCCGATCAGATCTGAGTCAGCTGTCAATCAGTTTAACAGCTGTTTGTGTCTGCTCGCATCTGTACTGTGATATTAGGCACACAGTTATCAGTTTCTCTCTATGTCATGTTACCTGATCTATAAACATCTGCACTGAATAAAAAACTGCATGCTGTATTAAAACTGTGCACTGTGTCAAGCAGAGGCGCACAAATATTTTCAACTGAAACGCAACATTTATATTTTTGTTTTATTAGTATTGTCTGTTTTTATTGATGTCCTGATTTTGAAGTCATTATTTAATAACCCATAGTACAATTAAGGTGCCACTGGAATTTATTTATGAGGCTGAATGTTCCAGGAAAACTTTAATTTGGTCACTTACAGTAACACTCTATGGTTAGCCTAACGGATGACTTTTTTTTTTTCTTAACTGGCAAACAGACTCACCTCTGACTTTAATCCATAAAAATATTCCAAATCCAAATCCATAACAGTTGATTTCCACTGCTACGCTGATAACACTCAGCTATATGTCCCTTTAAAACCCGGATCCTCCAGTGCCTCGTGCATCTTGTCTTGCCTGGCTGAAATTAAAACTTGGATGTCCTGTAATTTTCTTCAATTGAATGACTCAAAAACAGAGGTGATTTTAATGAACTTGAACTGGCCATAACCCAAACAACACCAGTAACCCCTTCTCCATTCTGGGCACGTTATCCAATTACATCCAGAAAGGAGCTCAAAGCCTTGGTGTAATTCTTGACTCTGAGCTGTCTTTTGACTCACAGGTGACAAAGGTGCTGCAGTTGTGCTTTGCACAACTAAGACAACTCTCTAGGTTTAAATCCTTTCTCTCCCCTGCAGACCTTGAGAAAGTAACCCACGCTTTTATTTCCTCTAGGCTTGATTATTGTAATGCACTTTTTTCTGGTATCAGCAAGCAAAACTTGCACAGACTCCAACAGATACAAAATGCCACTGCCAGGCTTTTAACAGGTTCTAAAAGAAATTAGCATATCACACCAGTCCTTGCAGCCCTTCACTGGCTACCTGCGAGTTTTAGAATAGATTTTAAGATTTTACTACTTGTTTATAAAGCAAATGGTCAGACTCCAGCATATATTACAGAACTTTTATCTCCTTATGAGCCTGATCGCTGCCTAAGATCCTCTGGCAAGGCCCTACTATGGACTATGGAATTCTCAGGCAGGCAACCTCAGTGTTGTCTTTTAAAGCTCTTCTTAAAACTCACTTTTATTGTATGGCCTTCTCCTCCTTATTGTAACCTGATTTTATTACCTCATTGTTGTTTTATTGTTGTTTCTTTGTTTTATGGCTGTTTTACTATTTTTTGTTTTATTCGTAAAGCACTTTGTAATTTTAATTTCAAAAAGTGCTACAGAAATAAAGTTATTATTATTATTATTATTATTATTATTAACAGATACATGGGAAGCTACAACTCATGAAAAGAAAACTATTTCTAGTGAATGCAGCAAGTTGTCATTACAGGTAAAGGTACAGGTAAGGTGTGACCCCCTAAATTTTCTGCTTGTGCTCCTAAAAATTTTCAGGGGCTACAGCACTTTGAGGCCCTGCTCTTTGCTGTAAAGGCCAACTACTCAGTAACTTTTCTCAGAAGTTTAGCCATTCTCTAAGTTTGTGAAAACTGTGCTGCTAGTGAAGCTCAAAGTTTTGCCTGCATTCATTTACTTTATCCAAAGTGACTCACAACACATTCTATGTAATTCATTGTGTTTTTAAGCCTGTAAAGGGTGCTGCTTCTGCCTCTAGCCATGCTGCTGATAGCACATCATAGGCTCCAGCTATTGCTTATCTAATACCCTTTACAAGCACTGCCCCAAAGCAGTCCCATTTCTCAGCTTCCTCAGCCCCACATCATGCAGTTAGCAACTTGAATGGTGACACACAATCCTAGGCAGTGTTACATCCCAGACACACTATTCATATCACAACACGTCGCTATCACTGGTCTGGCAACATATAATACCTGCAATACCTGCCACCCAGAATCCGTCACGTCACGTGGAGCACAGAACGCAAACTAGCAGAGAGTTTGATCTGTCATGTACAGGCAGCACAAATGAAAACTTGCTGAAATGAAACTACATGTCAAAAGATGAGGTAGGTCTATTTAATATTAACACTAGTATAATAATGTGCAATTTATTTTATGTCAGATGATTTTCACTTATACTTACTATACTTTTTACTTATACTTCTATTGACGTTTCATGAATTAATTCATTATAAAATCAGGAAGTTTGGCATATATTCACAAAATGCTTTTACAACAAAGCCTATACAACACACTTTTTAGCCTGCAAATTTCAGGAAACCAGTTTCAACTCTATCCAGTGGACACAGACCATTTTCATTGATTTCAATTATTACTTTCCCTGACAGTGGACAAATGAACATGAGGTTGATGAGTTATGAAAGGGGGCGTGTAGGGGTGGGGCAAGCCATGACCAATGAAAGTGTGTGTGTGTTTTCTTCAAAGTTTGGCCATGTTACATGAATCCGTTCAGAAGTTATGCACCTTTTTTGTTACAGGTCATTCGACCTGCCACGCCCCCTTTTTGCCAGTTGGCCTGAACAGTTAATCAGCAGTCCCTTGGCTCATGACCAACATGAAAAAAATACAGCTCTGTAAATGTGTAAAATGATTTACTAAAGCAACTAACCTGTCGTTTGGTCCCTTTCAGTCTCTGTTTTTATTTTGTGTCTTCCTCCTTGCAAGGACAACATAAATGTATTGTTTTTATTACTTAATATGCATTTACTTCATGTAGTGTTGGCGCCAGCGGTAATGAGTGTGAGCGAGCAGGCGGGGGCAGGGCTGTGAAGCTGCCTCTGTGTGTATGTGTGTGTGCTGGTCTGTGCGTGTCTGTGTACATGTGTATTTGGACATGTGACCTATTCTATGTGTATCTGTCTGTCTGCTTGTTGATTTGGTCAGATTTAAGCTGTAACAAAGCAGTTCATTTATGATATGGATTTTATTATTCATTTAATTAACGTCAAAAATAGGCCCACTCAACTGTAACTGGATTGCTTTTGCAATGCACTGCATAATCCTTGTTCCCCCTCACATGCCTGATATCTAAAGCTTAAATTTCCTTCCTGCTTCATAAAATAAAGTTGCCTCAGTTGCTTTCAGGTAATCCTGAAGCAACTGATGTATTACATTTCTAATATTAGCTGCGGATTCCTACTGGAGCACCAGTTATGTGCTCTCCTGATCACAGTCAATAGTACAGTCAATATCCAAAACTAATTTTTTTTTAAAATTGAAGTTGTAAGAAAGAAAATATTTTTTCTTCTGTTTTTTAAATGATAGGAAATGGATTAGTGCACCGAAAATAGAAAAATGGTATTTTTCTGTGTGTTTTTTTTTTCAGAAAATCAAACTGAACAAATTATTTTGAAATGGAACAATAATGTTAATCACAACAACAAGAGTTTCACTAGAGGACACTAAGAATTAAGACTGATCATTTGATCATTTGAAGGTCATTTGAAAGATACTTCACTAAAAAATTACACCCATAGGGAAGGGACTTCAGTATTATACTGTATGACTATTATTGTAGCTTCAACACAAACTGGTGGCTTTATTTTTTTATGCTACAGTAGGTTTTTTTCACAGTATCACTACACCCTGCAACACCAGCAATATTACTCACCCAACATGAAACCGCTAGCTTAGAACACAGGATCCATCTAATACCACGCTACAATACACAGCTGCTGGCAACCAGCTGTGTGTGTGTGTGTGTGTGTGTGTGTGTGTGTGTGTGTGTGTGTGTGTGTGTGTGTGTGTGTGTGTGTGTGTGTGTGACAAAGAGAGAAGAGAGGGAGAGAGTTGACCGCTACGTAAATCAGGGTATGAGTAACTTACACAGATATGGAACTGGTGCAGGGATGTTTTACTGCAGGCGGCCTTTAGAGGACACATACACACACACACACACACACACACACACACAGACATTTGTCCATTGTCATCTAATATGCACACATAAACTCAGTTTGATGTTGACTGCTTAAGGTCCCACTTGCTAGCATGATAGCTATCATGCTACCACAATGACAGACAGGGCAAAGACTGATTTATTACCTTTTTATTTCTGTTATCTTTTGCAAATATTCATTATTCTGGGCCACATCATTATTTGAATCCAGAATTCCTTTGCTTGTAGAATACAGTGTAAGGTTGGATCTGTGCCCCTGTGGGTGGGTACCTCAAACATCTGAGTTGATCTCCAGTCTGCCTACATGCACTTGCTGCCCCTTCTTGCCTTTTCATTCCTGTAATGCACTTTCTACAAGCTAAAAGGTAATGTTACAAGTTCTAGTCTTGTTTTCTGTCTTTCGTGTACTGTCCCTCTGGATTTGCAGTCCTTCAACTTGTCTTTAACAAGACTATAGAGACAGCAGTAGAGGGGAGGACAGGGAGCTGACACTGCTCTAACATAAAGTGTGTTAAATATGGACGGCAGGCAACTGAGCCCATCTATTTAATGAATTGGCTGTGTATTATCCCTGTTAGAGTTTCCTGTTGGCTCAGTCTTCAAGACTCACTTGCCTCCCCCTCCTCTTGCAGTTGTGTACTTCTTTGTGCATGTGTGTGCTTTTTTGTGCAGCTGTGTTCTGTTTCTGTGCTAAATTAAAAAACACCTTGCCACCTTGCTTTCTACTGTA
Source organism: Naso thynnoides (assembly GCA_029783665.1). NCBI lineage: Eukaryota > Metazoa > Chordata > Actinopteri > Acanthuriformes > Acanthuridae > Naso > Naso thynnoides. The sequence goes on from JAQLOL010000004.1 coordinate 2,084,934, forward strand.
AGTGTGTCTGTGGAGGTGTTTGCCTTTAAAATCTGTAAAATTCACATCAGTGAAAGCTCTTTATGTGCACACACACAAATACACACACACACACACACACACACACACACACACACACACACACACACACACACGCAATGCTAGAAATAGCTGCTCTATATTTGAATGAGTACAGTCAGAGTCAATGTCTAATCAATGTCCCCGCTTCTCTCTGTCAAGCTTAGTCTGAAAAACACGACTGGATGGATAGATAACAGGGAAAGAAACATACATTATACAATGAATATATAATGAATGGGATATATTACTATGAGGGAAAAGGGAGAAATACATTTATGGATAGTTCCTTCATTAACTTTGTAGTATGGAGCCATATAAAAGACGTGAATAATCCAAAAGAGCATTCATTTTAAATTCTAAGCCCAAAGCTGGTTCTCCCATATTCTGCTCTCCAGATCCCTTCAACACTTTTCCTGCTTTCTTCTTCTGTTACATCATCATAACCCTTAACTCTTCAACATGCCCTCTGAGTTTTGTCCTACAATTCTTCATCATCATATGTCATATTAAAGAGAGCAATAAATATAAAGATGTGATAACAACTGTGTGACGTTAATAAATGAAATGTAATATATTGGGGGGGGGGGGGTGAAATCTAACAAAATCTAGCAAAAACCCATTTTCCCATATTAATTCAGCTTACTAAAACCCCCATTAGAGGAGGAGATGATGATTAAAAGAGCATTAACCATTGAGAAAATGGAAATGTAGACTTGTTTCTGAACTCATCCTAAATACTTACTCACAATCAAGAAGCACACACGATACGCCAACCACAGTGTGATGTTACCATCTGAACTTTTCTTAATCTCACACATCTCTCTCATCCTTGATGCAGCGAAGCTCACTCGATCCGATGGACAACACAAGCCACAAAAGCTATTATTAATTTACATGGCAGTGGTTGATAAAGGAGGCTTATTAGGGGGAGCCTAATTCACATATATGGATGTGATAGGTATTAATACTTACAGAGCCCTGTAGTAGTCATAGCGAGAGAGAAAAGAGTACATATAGTGAGGACATGTTTAAAGCTCTCAAATTGCTTTCTTTCCCTATTGCTTTCGCGCAAGATACAATTCCTTTCTATTTTTTTTCCTCTCTGCAGTTTTCATCACAGATCAATCTCTGCAATAGAAGCAGAGAAAAGCATTAGAGACATCTCTGCTCACTGTAAAAATAACTAAACTGATCTTATAATAGCTACATCATGGCCTGTGCTGTGCATCTTGTTATGCACAGCTTAAATTCTCCTTCTTTGGACACTCTACATTGGACAGAATCTGACTATTGCAATTCAGACATTGAGACTGGGCAGCCAGCTTTTGTTTGGTAGAGATAGTTACTACATTAAAAATATATATATATATATATTCATGTTACTATCAGCAGCCGCAATACATTTTTTGTTAAGTCATCCCTCAGTATGAACAAAACTGCTAGTATTAAGATGTGCAAAACCTATACAATATTTTCCACTCAGTTAATTAATTTGATTAATTTTTTTTTAAACTAGCATGACAAGTAAACTTGTTTGTTAAGTCATCTGCTAAGACACTTTAGCTACAAAAAGTGAATGCAGTGTGTAGAATTTGCATGAAGCTTTACTCTGTTCTGTACAGTTTCCCTGAAAGTGAAATTTAAAGCTAGTGTAATAAAGAGAATAAATGCAATTCTACCAAAGAGATACAAACACACACACACAAATATTAACGGGTGGGTAATGATGGTAGACAGCAGTGGAAATGGCATCCAGATGGAAAAGAAGAATTTACCTTGCCACAGCATGTAGCAAGCATTGAGCATGTGCTAGCAATGTGCCTACCAGCAGAATGGCAGCCTCCTATTGATATTCTAAAATACACCATTTTCAGAAATAGTTAATAATGGAAAAGAAGGCATAGCCAACAACCAATATTTAGCTGAACACAACTGAGATGTAATGAAGCTTAGCGGAAGTTCAGTCAGGAAGACTATCTCCTTGCGCATGCCCTCTAAGCCACCATGCATTTCCCG
>JAQLOL010000004.1:2103979-2115744 GCA_029783665.1 Naso thynnoides
AAGGCTATTCTTCCATGTTAAGAAGGTCACTGAGTGGTTTGTTAACCTATATCTGCCATCCCTGAACTAAGACTGATTTCAGATCTCTGAACAATAGAGTTTAATCCTAAGAAGGTCTATATTCGTAATTATTGGTTAATTATCAATTTTCATCAATATCTAAAAGTTAAGTTATTTCAAATGGAGTCTGATTAAATAAATATTGTACCTTACTTTGAAATCTTCATCTTGACACCAGAAAGAAAGAATACGTGTTGGGGAGATATTGCTATTTGTTTCCAAATATTTCCTCCCCTACATGTGAGCAGATTTCCACTGCTGAGAGAGAGAATATACCTTACAGTGATTTTACAAGTGATAGGTTATGCTGTGCAAATATTAAATATCAAAGCAAACCTTACACAATCTTCACTCTTTGTCTTAAGACAAAAGCTTTGTTGGAGACAATTTTAGTCAATTTTCCAGTATTCTTTAAATGCAAATCATTTACAGGCATAAAAACATCCAGGAGTGTGGAAATAAATGAAATGACTAATCACCAAACAACCCAAGTAATACCACTGTGAGGTGAGAATGAAATATGCAGATTAGGACCAGAGACACTTGTCTTACCTGTTGTTCACCATCACAGGTTGTGCATTATGAAACAGAAAAAAGGGAAAGGGGAGAGGAAAAAAAAGATGTTCAGTCATTGCAGAATCAGCTTCACTGCCTTAAACATAGTTATTAAACATCAACCCTAACAATGTCTCAGCTTTAGACCTTTAATTACAAAATGTCAATCATCAGCATGCTTAAAACAGTTAGAATTTTGGCGAATTACACAACATTTTAGAGATCTGTCACTACAACGGGACAGTCAATGTAAATGAAAAAGCTCTGTTGGTGAATGCTACTACGTCAGAAGAAAAGCCTACTTCAGATTTAACAAGCTAGAGCTTCAGAGTAAGATTCAATCAACTGATCAAGAGCAGTTAGCACGCATTTCATCATCCACATCAAGTGGTTAAATTTTAGCAGTGAGAATAAGCTGAGGAGAAGCACAGAGAGAGTCACACTGTGAAATAAAGCTTCAATCAGCAGACAGTGGGATGTAGCCAGAGACAAAGTACTCAGGACTGAAACCCAGCGTTACCGAGAGGCAGAAGCAATAGCCTGAGGTCATCTCAGGGTTTTCCCCAGTATACAACAGGTCAGGCAGGCCAAAGGGCAGCTGCTTGCTATACTCACAGGGGTGGTTAGCTTTGTCTGTCAATTATGCAATATATAAACTTTTTTTCAGACAATCAACAGCATAAAAAATGTAGTTCTGTCATTTTGTTGCAGTAATTGGGGTAAACCCTGAAATTTGAAGGGTTTATTTCTTCATCATTTAAGACAGCATTGTAGACATATTCTAACCTGGACAAGGAGTTGAACAGAAAGGAAAAACTGATTTGTCAAACCTATAAGCTTCACTGAATCTTTGCATTGCACAAGGTCACAGTTCAACTAATTTTAGCTACTGCAACTCTTGACTTTGAAAATATACTCAGTGGCCAAAATTTAGGTACACCTGTATAATAGAGCAATCCGGTATAACTGCAAGTTTGCCAGGTCATAGTTTGTGAATGAGTTGTAAAGGACAGCATTAAATTCAGATAAATGAAGTTTAATTTTAATGACTTGTATTGGAAGATGTACAAGTCTCTCTAATGAAGAGGCCACTGAGTGCAGTGTCTGACCAAAACACTTTGAACTGATGTCCCCCTCCACAGCTTTCAGACATTCTTTGTTGACTTTATTTTGCACAGAATTTGCTCATGATGATGGTTTAGTCTCTATCGAAAGACTTGTACTGTCACAGATAGGTGGGTGTATATTGATAGAAGATACCTAGTAAGAGGAGTTTGAGTGCATATATTTGGGGCACAATGTAACTCTCATAATGGGTTTAAATACTCTATACTTTTGACTGCAGTCTTTTTGACACCAAGTTAAATGAAAAAATAGGTAACTCAGTTTGGCTTCAGTGTGTAGCATGTTCTGCTTCTATAAATACAATCAATGGGATTCTAAATGAGGCCAAAGAAATTGTATACCATCATAATAAATGCTGACACAATAAACCCAAGATTGGATAATTGCACATTGTGCCTTATCAACCACAACTATGTTTTGCATTATTTGCAAACTAATTCTAACATTGTTTTGCCACGTCTACCCTTAATTTCTCTGCTAGTCTTTAGCTCTAATTTGACTATGCAGCTAATGAACTAAAACAGTAATACCATTCCTGACTTTATAAAGCTAAAAGATGTGAACAAACTAGCTTTGCAATGCAAGGATCCAGCTTATGCTTGTGTTTCAATAGACAGAGAGGAGAAAGTGGGAAGTTAAACAAGCAGCTGACAATTGGATGAAAGAGAAGACAGTTGAACAAGCACTGAGAGGAGCTATCAGCAGCAGTAAAAAACCTATAGCAAGTAATAGAATTGTTATGATGATGGTACAGATACACTGAGGCAGGCAGGGGGAAATCAAACCAGACAACATATGACTTTATCTTTGCAGTTTTGCTATTGTAGGGCCCGACCAGCACAGCTCATCTGTCTCCTATATTCATGCCATCAGTTGGGATGAGTGTTCTGTCCGGACACAATGTTTCTCTGAAAATTTTTGGTAGTAAAAACCAAACATATCTTTTTTTTTTTTAAATGGTAATAAATAGTACATTGTATATATCTATTGTTGCTATGAATATCTTAAAAACAGAATCAAAATGTTCTATGTTAAGATGTTCCTCAATTATCTGTCGGGCCCTTGTGATTACAAATACATAGAGGAAAGAATTAAGCACCAAGCAGGCCTGGTGCTCAATTGATGAGCCATGCATACAGGAAGACAAAGACTTGCAACTACCTGATATCTTAACCTACAACCATTCTGTTCATATTATCCCCATGTTATTTATAATCTTCCCTGTAGTTCACCAACCTTCCAGTGGGGGAAGCTGTGATGACGAGGACTCCTGGTGCTCTGAGTGTGCAAGGAGAGAGGGAGAGGGTGTGGGAATGATGGAGGGAGGTGAGGTGGCTGTTGCCGTACTAATGGGTGTGGCTACATTTTGGTTGAGAGGGTTTAGTGATGCGGGCGTCGCTTCATTTTTACAGTGGAAAGCTGTAGATCTAAGGGGCATGGCAGAGGTGGCAGTGGATGCAGTATCAGTGGTTCCTATAGAAGCTCCTGCTGTCTTAGTAACAACAGAGGTGGCTGCAGTTGAACTGGGTGTGGCTTTGGAGGATATAAGTTCAGCAGGCGGGAAGAAAGGCTCAGCATTGACATTAAGGGCCGATTCAACACCAAATGTTGGAAGTTGAGGAATTGCAGCAGCTGAGGGTGATGGGTTTGTGAACAAAGCAGTAGTAGAAGGAAGGTCTTGAATGTTCCTAACGGGGTTGAAAACAGAACTGGCTTGGGAAGTAGGAATAAAGGTGTCTGTTGGGATGGATTTTGTCAGGGCAGCAGCAGTAAGGGAGGGGGTGTGGGTGATAGGAGTGGTGGTCTGCGAGTCAGGAGTGGAGCCTGGAGGGGTCTGAAGGACAGAATCCAGGAAAGAGAAGGTCTGGGAGACTGGGCTAAGATTGTCCCCTGTCATCAATGCTAAGCTACCACTAACATCACCAGCTACACTACCCTTGCAGGTAGCACTGTTCGCTGGACTACTGTTAGTTTCAGGTTTGCTGGTTGAAATTTTCCCTTCATTTGTTTTTTGACCATCTTTAGCAGACTGAGGGAAATCATCTACACACATTGGCTCGTAGGAGCGTGGAGATGAATCAGTTAGATGGCTAGCATGGGAACAATTGGTGAAACTTGTGGGTGTTTGTGCAGGGGTAGAGGGCAAAACAGGGCTGGAGCTGGAGTTTGGAGCTTTGGAATCAGAAATACCAGAGTTGGCAGTTGTAGTCCCTGTGCGAGGGATTGTTGCCAGTGTGGAAGAGTTGGATGGTTGGGGCGCTCCCCACTCCTCTGGAAGTCTTGCCCGACTTTTAGTCTTCTTGCCTTTCACTCTACCCCCTCCGCCACTCTCTCTGATCTCCCACTCCCAGTTCTCCTCCTCGTCCTCGTCCTCCTCCCCATCCCGCCCACCCTCATCCAGCATCCCATGCTTGTCCAATTGGCCAGTGTTATTCTCCTGGCTATCCAAGAATTCATAGACCTCGTCACGGTCCTTCCTCTTCTTCCTCTTCCATCTCTGCTGTTGCTTGCCAGTCTCCCCCCCAAGCCCCAGTCTCTCAGGGCTCAGGGGCTCAGAGTTGGAGGAAGTGGGACTGCTGTCATCCAATGAGCCGCTGGGAGAGAGGATGGGAGCTGCCGAGGGGGGGAGGGTTTTATAAGAGATGGAACCATTCACATACTGTGTCAGAAAATCACCTGCCAAAAAGCCATCAGATTGTGGTTACCATAGGTGGTTTTTACCACCTCATATGTTAGTTGTTTACTGTTTAATAGCAGCAAATGCCCATACCAGTTTGATTAATAATTTGAAGCGGGGATCTTGTCGGATTACTAATAACTTTTGGTGGATGCTTGGTTTGTGATACACAGCTTTGTAGGGTTATGCTATAACAGAATGAGTTTTTCCTTTTTTGACTCAGTCACAAAAACTCATGGACACTATATCTAATGCTTTTGTATGTAGTTTGATGGTTGGGGTTAGAGTACTTGAGACCGTGACACTAGCGAGTGTGTCAGTATTTGTACAGAGTAAGCATGTGCTTACTGAGAAGCTTAATCTTATATCTTGTACTATTTGTATCCATAAACACAATGAAGTAGGGTGGTTAAGATAGTTCTATATTTTATTGGGAACTTAACAGATTTTGACAAGATTGTTTGTTTACAAGTGTTGAGTCGTAAAGTCACATATTTGAAAACTGCAAAGCCAGTTAGTGCTGAAGGCTACGAGCAGGTGTGGAGTTAGGAAGAAGTGAGCCCACCTGCTCCTTATCCCTGCTTAAGGCTAGTGGCTTAAATCTATATGAACATGAAAAACCCAAATCTTTATCTGAACTGTCAGCAATCGACTTCTGGATAATTTTAGACGGCAGGTTTTAGAAATCCAATGCTAAACTGCTTAAGTACTCTTAAGAGGAGATACTTAATTGCAGTAGACAACCCTTAATTAAGCAAAGGCTAAAATTCCACTTACAGTACCTTTGTTTTTCTTGTAGAGATTCAAGGCTTTTAAAAGTTTGTCTGACTCCAGGTAAAAGGGCATATGTTTTATTTAAAGTGAGGAGTGCATAACACAAAGTAAGCTCTGGTCTTAATACATACATAATGCATGCCCACCTATCTGACTAGCTAGAGCCCTGACTTAAAAAGTATTACAGTATTAAGCTCATCCTCATGAACGTAATCCTACTCAGTTCTCCTTGCATTGCCTCAATTATCACAAAAAGATAAGACTGAAAATAAATTTATGGAGTACACACATTGTTAAATAAGTTGCATATCAAGATGAAGATAGATCAAATCTGCTAATGTCTTACTTACAGGAAGACAGGTATTTTTATTACTTTTATGTAGTGTATCAACTGAGACCTAAAAAGACGGGGTAGAAGCAGCAACCATGGGGAGGCACTGTGGTAGTACATAATTACTCTGACTCACCACATGTAGACTGGGATATAAGCCTGCTACTAGGCAACTATTTCAGTTAGCATTCTCATTCTTGCATTTAGCATACTTTTTTTTTTAAATTTAGCCTATACATGATGGCATAAACTGTTTTAGCACTGCATTTAAATGATACATTTAAATAAATGAATACACACTTCTCGTCATGAAGTCTTCTTGCTATGGCCTTTGCATTATTCCATAAGATGCTTGTGCAGACAATATGCAAATTTTCTATTTGTTTCTAGACATAGCAGCAGTAGTCTGAATACATTTAGGCTCCTTTGGCACAACCTTTTGAACTTTTCTTAAAATATGATGTATGTGATGGTGCCTGCTTTTGTAAATACATTCAACCTGTACTTTACTCTGTTACAGATTATCTGTGGTTCTGCACATACTACATGCAATTGAATATACATAATTAATTTACATTAAGAAATATATTTACAGGTATTGTTTTAAAGCAAAAAAAGAAATCAATGCCAGGATGAATTGAATTATTATTTCATATAAAACTATATTCTCATGTTTGCATTCCAATTTTCCAAATTGTTAGGCTAACTATGCAGGAGCAGGATTTACTGTTCCACGAGGTCTATTGTATGTCTACATTTAACATTTTTAGAAGAGGCCTAACAATGAATGCAGTAAAATTTCAGGAAATCTGGTCCTATCATATTATGCAAATTTTCAATTCATACAATTCTACACGGAGTTTCGAATGGACAAAAAGCATCTTTTAGTTGAAGTGTTAAATTATGCATTTTCTCTTTCTTCTCAAAACATCGTTATCATCATCACCCTCATCATCATCATCATCATCATCATCATCATCATCATCATCATCATCATCAACAACATTATCATTAACCTGGGGGCAAAGCTGGTCTTGTGTAAGGAGCAGGCACACACACAACTGAGCTAAACAAACACACAAGGGCAAAAGAACTCCAAATTAACTTAAGTAAATAAATCAAGCACATTTCACACTGGGTCCAGAATACATGCTTAAAAATAAATGCACACATGTCTGAAAAAGCAACAACAATCATTTCAAAATTCACACATTCAAAAACACTTAAAATGATCCAACAAAACACATAAACAATATGGATATGAAATGTGTTGCAGAATAGCAAGCCAAAGACTAACTGTGCACATGCAAGCTTTAAAAAACAAAAGAAAATAAGTTTGCAAAGAAACAATCCCTTCATTTCTCTTTTCCTACTACCTTCTCTTGTTCAGGGATGATCACAGTTGACTATGGCTCTTTCCTCTAAAGCAATTATTCACAATTTCGGACAACAGCTTCATCAGCTCAGAGAATGATAGACAGAATGATGAACAGATAAAAACAGACAGAGATGCACAGACCGTATCAACAGAGCTCTCTGGCGTATACATACTCAGTCTACTCATCATGTCCTCTTCCTGTCTAAATTATCATTCCTCTTTCTCAATTTTCATCCTAACTTTTCTCCTCTATCTCTCAATCTGTCTTAGATCAATGGACATTAATGGAAACCTAAACAAGCTGCATTGCCCGCTAAGTCTGGCACCTTTCCTGTATTTCTAAATTGATTGCAGTTGCTATTTTTCCCCTTTGGCCTCCAATGCTTCCCCAGCTATAAACAACTTGAAGAAGAGACAAGGTCAGCACATTATCATCCGTATTTAATGTGATAAGGTATTTAATGGAAGCACATCTAAATCTGGAGTCTGGCAAACTGCCAGGAGAAACACTGATGTTGGATCACCAGCTGCTTCATTGCTTATGCAGTCATGGTGTGTGGAGTATTGAAAAGTTTTAAAGATAAGCTTACAGACCCCGTGCGCAATTACCTGCAACTGTATGGAGTGTCTTTGCTACTGCACAGTGACAAATTGGTTGAATAAGAAAAAATACTACAACTGCCACAACATGCTTAATTTAGGGGCCATGACGTCTGAAGAAAATTCTAACCTTCTCAAGTGTTGCCACTGCCACAGCAAGGATTTTTTCCTTTGAAACTCCAGCAGTGTTTTGTGTACTAAAAAACTCCATCTGACCTTCAATTTGAATGAGAGTGAGAAGATAAAAACTAAATTTTCATTTTTTGTGTGAACTATCGCTTTTTATTATTTACACGATGCAATTCGAGAATTTCTTTAAGAACTGAGTTCATGTCTGAGTGCTCTGGTGTGCCCTCTAGTGGTGTCCTCCTACAAAATTTTGCATAGTACTTAGTGAAGAATGTGAACATATTAATTTGCAACACAGTCTGTTGTCTATGCAAACATAGTTCAATGTGTTTCTATGCGTCAAGTATTATTCACAAGCCCATAGTAACTTAACAGATGAGAAGTAGTGGGAAGTAATCACTTGATTAAATATTTATTTCTGCCCCAAAATAAGAAAGTCATACCCTAACAAGCACAAGAGAAAGACATTAAGAGAAATTACAGTTACTAAAACAGCCACACACTACCACAGAATAAATGTTAAATGTGTGGTAATTAGCGAGATTTATTAGCAAAAATGAAATATATTATAAACAAGGTCCACAGAGGGCTTCAGAAATGAGTCCTAAAACCTGAAAAAGGTTTACGACTGGTCATCTGGGGAATCAGATATCATCATGCCAAACATAGTACCTCTTACATTTATGCTTCAGAAATCATAATAGAGGTGGTCATTTAGTCTATTTTAAACCAATGTTTGACACATAGCTTGTTCTTCTGCAATATTTTGAAATCAAATGGAAAATATCACACTGGCCTTTTTAGAGGAATCTAGGGCTGTTGATTCCCATGGCCCTCTATGTCTACAGAGGGAGTGGGTCCTCTTTCAAGAAGACGGCCATGTTGCACTGCCATGTTTCTGCAGTATTCCAAAACTGAATTAACAAACACTGGCTTTAAAATCTGCAAACTCACCAATAGCTGCCACTAAATCCAACACAATGCGCCTTTAAGACAAAGAAAAACAACTTCTTATTCCACTTATTAGCCTTGTCATTTTGGTTTGTTTTCTGCTTCTCCTGTGTGAGCGCATCTCTACAGATGAAACATTCTACTAGCTAACATAAGATGTGCAATAGCATGATCAGAGACTGGCTCTGCTTATTCAAAGCTAACATTTTAATCTTTGTTGTCATCCAAATTATGTAACAGGACTGGCAATTTTACAGAATACTTGCCCTTTTTTTAAAAAAAAATGATGGGACGGTTATCTTTACGCAGAATTTTAAAATAGCAGCATGTAGTTACATCACTATAATCCCTTGCCTGAAATTGTAATGGGCAGTAGGTAGTTATTCATAAAGTCAAAAATGACAACTACAAATTCCTTCCAAGAATCAGGTTAAATGTGTGGCAGCCATCACAGCAGCCATTATTTGTCACTGTTGTTGGGTGGCAAATCTTTTCCAATTTTGGATGACCTCTCCTCAGTTCATCCTTGACTTCTAGGTGAAGTCTGTTGAAATTTCCTGTAGTGTTACCTTTGTCACTGATGCATCATATCTGCTTCAGTAGTGGCTGCATTAGAATAGCAACTGTTGCATAACAATCAGCCTGTACTGCTAGCTGGCTTTCAGCAAGTGGGGCTATCTTTAGTACACCAACAAAACAGAAGGGAGAAGAGATGAAAAATAAAACCTTGAATAAGAACTCTTTAATGTTTAATAAGTCCTGTCATTTGGAACTCAGAAGCTAAATCATTTTTAAAAGTTCAGTTAAGGGCTTTGGGGTCCTGTTCTTAAACTAATAATCGCTGATAGGACTAACATTTAAACCAAATGTAAAAAAATGTTCATGGGCATGTCTCAATTACACAATCTAAAATACAGAATATGCGTAACATTGACATTTAACTACGACTGGACATTTAATGGGGAACAATTGCCAATAGATTGCTTTTTCTCATCAGACTGCAGTAACTACTTAAGACATGAAATTTTGCTTTACCTGTGCTCATTGTTTAAAAAGATCCTTGCATATGTCCTATCTGTCTGCTGATCAGACAGAGGATCAGACTGCACATACAGCAACAAGGAAACCAGTGTGCTGCAGCTGTTCCATAGAAAAGACTGCCCTCTGCTGCTGAAAGCATGCTTTATGGGATCAGTCTGTTAAAGTTCTTCTGTCACCAACCATCCCTGGTGCCCTGGTACACAAACCCATACCAGCTTTCTGGTAGACTAGTACAACAAGCCAATAAACAGATTTGCATTACATTTTAGCTTTCTCTGAAAAAAAGGTTATGAGTCCTAATACCAAACTACATAATACTTAATGTTTTGCTCTCTCCTCATTCTCCTGACTCCGGCCCCACCCCTACGGCTACAAGCAGATAGTGACACATGCAAACAACTCTCTCTAATACCTGTGGAATGATCCATAGAGTGGATTCCCGGTCCATCAGAAGAAAACAGATCACTAGTTTTTAATGGACTGCTTCCGCTGGTGTTACTGGTGGTTTTGTTATCCAGACCAAACAAGCCTGAGCTCTTCTGGGTGTCCATAGCCGACCCCATCCCAGTCTGGCCCAGAGTGGAGCTCATGCTTGTCTGGTGCGGTGACAGGCTAGACCCCATGGTCCCTCCCATCCCAGACTGAGAGTAGCCTGGTGGAGACAGAGAACATAGAGATTCATCATCAACATTTATGTATATATGTATTGAGTACACTGTACTTAGTATACTGTATTCTATACTAATTACTAAGTTAAAAATAGTAATAATTGTTACCCCCTGCTGTCATACCAAAGAAACTGCAGGCAAACTGCAGCAATTTATATTTATAATTATGTTATAATAATTGTATCAACAATGCCAGCGCCATCAGAAAAATTTGACTATTCTATAATTACATAAAAGTTCTACACATAGTAACTTTAACTGTTTCCGCACATTTTCCTTGTATGAGAACATTTCATTATTTAGAAATAAAGAAATTTGCTTGAAACCATTAATGTACTTTTCAGTGGTACATTGGTATGCAGTACTTCCAGACTCTAGAGAGAAACAGCAGACGGTAGCAACAATAATGCAAACTGAGACAACACACAGAGTTGGCTCTACAGACCAACTGATGAGCACTAATCACAGAGCTTGACAAAGGTCCACACATGTCGTTTAACAACTAGAAACACATAACACTTCTTTCCAATTCCTTTCTACTTCTTTGCAACACATTAAATCATGACTGAGCAGATTAACTGAGCAAACAGCTTAGCATGTACTCTGAGTTAATGAGAAGTGATAAACAATTTTTCCACCTATTGCTGTTATGATTTTTAACATGTTGAAGGCACAAAAACAACTTTCTTGTTAATCTCTTCATAAGCTCATGGTAACTATAGTTTGTTTTCTACTTTTACATTACCCTTGTCATTTATCAAACTCTGTAGTCCCAATTAATGAGTGAAAGAAAATTTTACAAAAAAAACATAACGAAGAACAATAGAGAAAGAGACAGAGAGAGACAGAATTAGTTATTAAAGTTTTATTCACGTTAAATTTTTGATTTAGAATTTTTGATATATATTGATATATTATATATTGATATTGTTATATTGGGATATTTATTAAAATATAGTATGAATGTGGTATAAAATGGTATTGACATAACTGGGATATAAATAGAGAGCAAAGAACATTGCTAATGCAGTAATCTGCATAAATAAACCGTGTATGAGTTTGATGTATTTATACCAACTAGTGGGTTGTTAACATCCAACAGTGCTGAACAACTACAAAGCAGCAGCACGCATCAAGGATAAAGCTTTTTTTTCACTTCCCAGGTTTTTCTAATGCTAGATTTAATTAATCTACTTAAATTTTCATTAATAGACACAAATTTAACCACAAATTTCAGTTAATTGACATACATTTTTTGTATTCAGTTTCTTTGGTCACAAACACAGGGAGGGATGTATGACCTCCTTTTATGTGTGTAGTCAGACGTAAAAAAAGACACAGGAGCTGAAAATGTAAAGTGGACCTAGGATTGAGTCAAGCATGCTGCTGTCCTTTGTCCTGCTCAAGTTCCACTGATCTGTCCTTCCACCCAGTATGGGACCCGAGAGAGAGAGAGGGACAGAGAGAGAGAGAGAG
>JAQLOL010000004.1:2115844-2128972 GCA_029783665.1 Naso thynnoides
TTGAGTCAGGTGAGCAGTGCAGATGACGGAGTGAATGATGCAGGAGAAAATAGAGATTTACATAAGAACCGGAGGCTGCTGATGTGGACAGGTGAATTAACGTGGGGGAAGACATTTAACAACCTTACTTATTGTTCCTACGCTGTAAATGATCATGCTGATCGACATGGCGCTTCTCCTCAACTCTCTCTGTGCAAAACTTTCACACTGTTGACCACATGCTCATTGTGTTTGGCTCGCTATCATAAGTGGTGTTTCACTGCAGGGCCCTTACGTGATGACGGCTGTGAGGCACTACATGCAACTTGAACCAAGCACACACGTAATGCTGGGGACACACTGGAGGTGGAAGCGCTGCAAAGCGCCATTTCCTGTCCAAGCAGCCACTTGCTGTCCACACCAGAAGTGCATTTCTCCGCGCCGGTCAACAAGCTCCTCTGCTCAATTGCCTCTTTCTCGTCAAATATCGAACTCAGTGTGTGTGTGTGTGTAAGTGTGTATGTGTGTTGGTCTCTGTTAACTGACAGATACAGACAAGACAACCACACTATCATTAAACAGGGTGTTTTGTTTTGACATTTGTTTTATTTTGAAAATTGGCAGGATTCTCTGTGCCTTTTCTCTGTGTGACTTCCTGTCAAGTACAATCTGCTCTCATTTGCTCTGTTCAGCTTGACAAAGTCGCTTGTGGCTTTCGGAAAAAATAGAACAGATGCCGAAATTGGCGCTGCAGGGTGCTTTGCAGGCAGTGTGGACAGTCAGATTGGATTACATGGATGCCGAACGGAGACTAGCTCCACGACACGACGCTTCGCAGTGCAACCACATCCAGTGGACGCGGTCGCACCACAAACAGCTGTGGAGCAGAGCCAGTTTCCATTCGATGCCTATGTAATCCAATCTGACTGTCCATACCACCCACTGAGGCAGCGCGGAGCGCCATGGCGCCTCACACTCTGCAGCAATTGTTCGGTGTCTGTCCTATTTTTTCCGCAAGCCTCGAGCAACTTTGTCAAGCTGAACAGAGCAAATCAGAGCAGATCGTACCAGACAGGAAGTCACACAGAGAAAAGGCACAGAGAATCCCGCCAATTTTCAAAATATAACATGTCAAAACAAAACATCCTGTTTAATGATAGTATGGTTGTGCTGTATATGTGTCTGTCAGTTAACAGAGACCGACACAGAGAGAGAGAGAGAGAGAAAGAGAGAGAGAGAGAGAGAGTTCGATATTTGACAAGAAAGGGGCAGATGAGCAGAGGAGCTTGTTGACCAGCGCTGAGAAATGCGCTTCTGGTGTGGACAGCGAGGTGGCTGTTCAGACATGAAATGGCGCTTCTGCCTCCGGTGTGTCCCCAGCGTAACACTGCTACACAGAGTACACAGATCCAAGCAAAATAAGCCTGTCAGTACCGATCGATTACTTCTACCGATGGTGGATGCCGATAGTACTGGTGCCAATAGGAACTTATCTCAAAACATCCTATCGGTGCCGATCTATCGGCCAAAACGATTAATTGGTCAACCTCTACTTTCCTTGTGTTTGGGTAAACTGCACAGTCCTTTGTTATACTACATTATGCACTATATATACACTAGAGTAAGTCACATGTCATCTGCTTTTTCACTCTCACCTGTCCCACCCCTTCTTACTGTGAGCTATAAAAAAGCAGTTCTTTCACTTTACAAGAAGACCCCCTTTATTGTTGAAGGGTGCTAATAGAGTCATCTACCTACTTCATACAGCCTTGGTTGATGATATTAGGCTGAAACAAGAAGGGATCATTTCATGTTTAGATCCCAGTGGTGTGTAATCTTACATTCTACAAACTCCTATCAGGGCTCAGGGCTTCGTGACTGCCTGTGGGAGAGAGGGCAGCATCCATGTTAGATCATATATCTACGGTACTACCTCTGCCTCAGTTGTTGACTTAAAGAATTACTGGAGAGCTCACACGTTTCCTTTTTATGTGGCCAATTATGAGCTACGTTGTTATGAATCAGAATTACTTATACAGTGAGTGGTTGGTCAGCTGTGTGACTGCATTGCTGTCTGTTTAAACCTAAATTACTTTAAATGGACTGACTGCCTGGAAAATTGTTGAGTGTACCTGGTTGGATGACCTCTTTTCTGACTTCTTGTTTGCTTGGCTAGTAATCTGGGAGGGATTGCTTGTAATCCCACCAATCCCCAAAGCAGAAATGATGGCATCATCATCACAACAGCCATGCATTAGAACATCTCTGATAATCCTTGCAGCTTCCTGCTTGTAGTTTTAGGCAGGAGTGGAGCAATGATTTTGAAAGTAATGGGAGTTCTAGGGTTGGGACTTGAGCACCACAACAACTAAAATTCTGCAAAAAGAACTACAGAAAGGGAGGAGAAACACCCCCAGTCTACTTCTGCTGACTCAGCCTAACTTTGCATGAAGTACACTTTTAAGCTTATACTGTGTTTGTCAGCCTTAGCTGTAAAGTATATGAGCATGCTAACTTGTTAAAAAGTAAGTATGCAGCATTACCATGTTAAATTTTTAATGGTGTAAGCAGATTTAGTCTTACAACAGAGTAAATGTTGATAATTATACAAAAACCTGAATTCTTTGCTAGGTAGTGAGATGCGCCGACAATGAAAATACTTACAAAGGTTTGTTTACACTGAAGTGAATTTTTACTGCGTAGTATTGTGTATTGTACTGGTTATGTTTTTGTAGTCACTGCCATTGTACTAAATGTATAGAATAGCTGTACCCTGCAGCTAGCTAGTCACATTAGGGCTGCACGATATACTGTAAATTTATCGTCATCGCGACGCTATACGTCATTTTATTTAGCCAGTCAGATAAGTTACTGCTAATGCAAACAGATTATTTCCTACAGCTGCAGCTTCACATTAAAAGCATTTAACTAGCAAAATGCGACTAACTTTTATTTTGTGCCTGTTGTGACTGTTAAGCTAGTTACAGGAAATACAACTACATGTTCAGTTAGCTCGGCAAGCTAAGTGCTATATGTGTTTGTAGAGCAAAACAGCGGTCATTTTCAGCATTTGTGGACATTGGATCAATTTAAATACGTCTAGGAGTACTTTTATATCGTCTGTGAAAGTAATGGAAGAAGAACAGACCCGCTGGATTAACTGCTGCAAGTTGCAGGTAACAAACTAACGTTAACGTTACTTCTCTCTCTGTCAGGTTTTCTACTTCTCTATTAGCATCTGACATGTTATGAAGTGGGTGCTTTTGTATTTCTCTTTGACAATTAACCATCCACTGTCATACGGTCCAGCTGGTCAATTCTCCGTACTCTCGTCATTAGTGAAATGTCATCACTTCTCCAGCAGCTCTCAGTTTGCCGCTGCTGCTTTACGGATAGAGCATCTGTCTGTTTAACGTAAAGATATTGTTTTTATACTGGGTCGCAGGTGGGCAAGTAACATTAATGTAATTAGTGTATGCCGCACCTTCGTGCAAAACCGGAAACACATTTACAGTGGAAATCCTGTAACAAGGTTACACTGTCATGTATTTAAGCTGCTGGTCAGTGTGTTTGTCACACACACACACACACTGTCTGGAGTCTATTAGCAGCACAAATCTAAAGCAGAAAGGCATTACAACTGTAAACTATTTTTTTTAATTGTATATGTTAAAAATTGTAAATGTTTATATGTTAAAAACAAATAAAAACCTGAATGACCAAAAAAAACCCCTGTAAACTTACTTGTTTTTTTAATTATCGCAAATGATATGGTCATCGCAATATTCAACTCCATTATCACATATTGCAAGTTTTCCTGATATCATGCAGCCCTAATTTACATACACAGTGACTCTGAAGGTGTGAAGTTAGGGCTCATCTCATAATTTATCAGGTACTATCAGGCAGACTTCTTGTTTTTTTCTAAAGATAGCTCTCAGTTCTATGATGCCTCTATAACCAATACAGTGAAGTTATACAACCTCAGGATAAATTCACACTTTCACTTTGAACTTTCGTTCACTCAGGGAAAATTAGCCTACATCTACACAGTGACTCTCTATGTATTAGGCTGCCTGCAATTGTCTTTACATTGAGTCTGAACACACATTAACAAACTCAGTACTTCATGTTATTATAAATATTTTTTATATACTCATTTCTCCCATGGTTACTGTTGTAATAAATACAGTCAGATGTATTTTGAGTATTGTGATTTTTTATGATTTTTGTAATCTAATGTCTTCTGTTTTTTCATGCACTATCCCTCTGCATACTTATAAGATGCATTCATGTAAATTCTTTGTTCTCATCTGCTTCTTTATCTATTTATTACCTCAGTCTCCTGTAGGGTGTATTTTTCTCTCATTCTTTTCGTCATGCTTTCTTTGGATCGATGGCCAAGCTTTGTTAAAAATAAAGAATATTGGTTGTCTAGTGGTCAAGAAAACTCAACATCATTGAGCTATGACACCTATGGTTAGAAATGGGTGATATGGTCAAAATTTTACATCATGGTAAAAGTCATTTTATATCACTGCTGATGAATATCTATTATGATAAAGAAATTATTTGGTAAATTCAGCTAAGATATGCTTAGAAATACCCATACCATAATCAAACCATGCTTCAGCAAATCTCTTTTTTTTCTTCTTCTTCTTTTATTTGGAACTTCCATACAAACAAAAACAACTGCCTCACGTGCAATAACACTTGATCTAAAAAAAAGATATCTTCAACCAACTGTTGCTCTCACATCACATGTAAATATGGTAAGCAGTTCTTCTGCCCAGATCACACTATCTAGCGAGACAGCTGGATGGGTGATCCAGGATAATCCAGCCCTGATTTGCTACAAAGCCTGTCCCAAATATATAGCAGAGACACTGAGGGATAGTTCCCATGTTGGAAACAGTATTGCTACGTCATCTGCTCATAGTTCAGTTATCAAATGCTATGTCCCACAGAGCATGTCTCCTGCTATGCAGCCTACAATGCTCACAGGAGGGCTCTAGACTTCAAAGTGCCCTTGGGGAGATAAGGACTGGTGCCCCTAAAACTGTTAAAATTACAGTGTACCGTGCATTTGCTTTAGCTATGCTCTGTGTACAAAGACAGAGCTAGTAAACCTGAGCTGAAACTTTTATACTGACCACTTCATCTCAGGTTTCAGCTCAGCTTCTCTCTTCAATTAAACACAAGCATGTGTTGCAAAGTGGATTTTTTAGCAAGTGCTCAAGTTAAAAAATATGTATTAATGGTTTATCTTATCTATAATTCTTCATTATAGTGTTGTCCCTGCATCCTTGTAAGTGTGTTTTTAATGTAACTGTACTGCACACTGACAACAAAAGGAATGCTCTACTTGAAGAATCTCCATCAACGGCATCTCCAAGTGTTGATTCAAGTCTTTGATTTTCAGAGGGCAGTCCTAGATGTGACATTGTTCTATAAATAAAGTCTTCCAATTCAGGAACTTTTATTTGTTTAGCCTTCAGATACATTGTCAGTGACACAGTTTCAAAGTTTGACACTACAATCTACCAAAAAACATAAGTTTCCCTGGCACCCACGAAAATGACTGCTAGTGGATCCTGAGGACTCACTACACTGGAAACCTTTCAAGATCCCTTTGTATGTCAGTAGCAGTAAAGATGTATATTTTTTTATTATTTTTTAAAATAATGTTTTTGTTTGCTTGTTTGTTTAATCTAAGAAGAAAACTTTACTCAGGGATGTATTGTTTATCTAAATTATTTGATTTTAATTGCAGTTAAGTGCAACCTGCAAATGTGTGGACTGATTTTTAAACTAAATGCAACTAAAGTTCTTAACTTGTTTACAGTAAATGCATTTTATGCTTAGTTGCTTTGTTATTTACGCACACCATTACAAGTATGCCACTTAGTACTGCATCACTTTGAATATTAATTTTAAAGTGCAGAACAACATCAGATCACTCATCTAGAAAGGTAAACTTGTCAGGCTGGCAGGCTGACATTGCAACAGAGGCTCTCAGATCCAATTCTACTCCTATAGCAGAGTTGAAATATTCAGAAGATTTAAAGTGTTGTAAATAATTAACATTATATAATATGTGAATATTTATAGTAATTTATAATTAAGTACATAGTTAAATAAATCAATGATGAAAAAAATTTTGGTCTTATCCTTTCTTTTATCCATAGTAATTTACAATTGTGTCTCATACACATACAAGGGGAGCAATTGTGAGTAGGCTTGGGCCAATGTAAAAAAATGTAAACCAGTTTTACATTACACTCAATACCAGACCTAACCAGTAATACTGGCGTTCACCACTAGGAGTCGCACGCCACTGATTTAACAGCACTCCTGACTGGAGCGTAGCCCTTAAATATGCAATGCAGTATAGAGCGGCACAAGAGAAGAACAATTGAATTGAGAGACATAAAAATGATTTTATTTCTCACAGCAACCAAACGTGACATCATCCGTCAGTGTACATCCTATCTGCTGCAGTTCTACACTCAGACACACAGCGCATTTTTCTCTCAACCAATTCACACTATTTGCTACATTGCTCCGTTCAGTCGCATGTCTCCCATAAATACACATACATAAACTGAACTGTCATTAACTAGGGTCAACACACATTTTCGCTGCGCTGTAACAGTTGTGGAGGTCCTAAACAGGCTGGAAAACAAACGACATTGCGTCCGGGTTAATGAAGTCATCTGTTGGTCTGTTAAGTCACAAACAGCCACGTTAGCATTAGCTAGTAACGTTAGCATCAGGAGGAAGGGGGTTTGCAATTTAATGTCATAAACTACAGCCAGCAAAATCATCATTTCCGCTGTGTCTCTTGTGAAAGTCAGAGAAACGTTGGAAAACTTAACCACATCGTGTCTGTGTTCATAAAATAATCCTGTGGTGTATAAAGCTGTGTTGTACGAGTTCAATGTTTTCACACACAGCACTGTTTTGACAGCCATGTCCACGCTGGTCGGGCCGCTAGGTATCGGAACGTGTTGCTGCTGATGTATGCCAGGATCTAGTTTACTGATAAACGCCAGCATTGCTTATTTGCATAATAAAAAAACGGTTTAAGCCCATACACTGGACCGAACCAGTAAAACCTGAAACCTTTCCAAGCCTAACTGTGAGTGAGTGAGTGTGTGAGTAAGTGAGTGAGTGAGTGAATGACAAATTGAAAGAAACTAGGGAGTTCAAGCTCTTGCTCAAAGATACATGGACATGTGGCTGGGGGTTAGCAAGGGAAATAAAACCAACACCTCTATTAGTTGCCCAACAGTTCTACTACCCAGAGAATAAAGATGATCCTACTCTGAGAATAAATCTTACCTATAACAATGAATATGCAATATTTAAGAATCTATTAGGATGAAGGGAGTTAATATTTTAATATCACCAAACACGTGGTGTTATTAAATTTTTTGATTTCCATCTGTCTTGTTCTTTTTATGCCTAGTTTGCCAGTTATCTAAAAAACAAAACAATCAAAACTCAAGAGTATCTTTTGATTAAATACGTGGTGACAGATGAGTGACATAGACAGAGCCAGAATATAACAAGGCGACAGGTAGGCACAGCTGAAAAAGCAGAAAGCCTAGACACTGTGTCAGAAAAATAGCTGCCCCTTTCAACCCTGCAGGAGCCACCAAAAGGTCATTCAACACTAATGCTTGATGTTGAGTGACCTGCAATCTGACCCACAAAAAATGAATTCAATTTCTTGTGAGACCCAAATTTTTCAAAGATACAAAACACATCAGACTCAGTTACTGACCAAGATGAAGACTTCAGAATATGTTTATTTCATATAGTGGTGCAGCCATGTGTGTAAGGTTTAAAACATCATGTCGTTGTGTTGCAACAAGCAGAATCGGTTATGATTATTTAAACCTTAGACCCACTTACACTGTAAAGGAAATGCAAGATAGAATAAAGATGTTCCTAGAATATACCTACAGCATGCCTGTGCTGTTGCAGCCCATTCATTAATAAGGTTACAATGCATTTATCATCCGTAAACACTGCATGTTTCATTTCACACGAGAAATAGACTGCAGACCCAAACCAGCTACCAGCCACAGAGAGAAAGACATGAGCATAGATGGAACAATGTGTACTAATCCACAGAGAGACACAGGATGCAGTGTGTGTGTGTGTATGTAGTTGTGTATGTGTGTAGATTGGGAGTGTATGGGGTATTATTGTGTAACGACAGGCTTAGTCCTTATAGAAAATCAGACTCTTCCTGAAACTGGTCTACAGGTTCAGTAACGTTAGAAAAAAAGCTTTATATAACACGGCCTTGCCTGGTCTGGAGCGGCACCTGACTGCTTTGAATAAAAATATATGTTCATCTACACAATATTATTTAGACAAGCAGGTAAATACTACTGAAAATCACTGTCTATAGATTAGTGTAGTCCCACATGGGAACAATAATATTATAAGTCTGAAATAGGCTACCATGAGATGCAGTGGGGAAAGATACACTGATGAATGATCAATGAGGAGTAGTTTGATCTCGTGCAGGAAGATTATAGGAACGATTCTGGCGTGCCATAGCCTAGTGATTATTCAGCAGGAGGGGTGTACCATCCCGACTGCGGCACCACCATAACAAAGAGACACGAATTCACGGAGCCCTTGATGATGAGACAGACAAGCCCTTCACACGCCCACTCCCCTCTCCCATTGTGATGGGAAACACCGTGCACAACTATGTCAAAATGTCAGTCTGCCATATAAAAGATCGTATACAGGCCCGTTTCCATGTCATTGCAGCACGAGAGCTACACAACATTATAAATAATTCACATTTTTTTCTTTCATCTAGTAACGCACAAGAGGTTGCAGCTGGGCGAGTAAACATTCAATACCGATCGTGACGCGATGACAAATCATAAGTCAGATGTACAGTGTGAAATAGGTTAATCTACTCACCGTTTTGATGAGTCCCGCTCCTTTCGCTGAGTGAGTCTGTGTTGGTGTGTGTATTTCTGTAACAGTCAGAGAGTGGGATGGTGAAAATCTCTCTACCTTTCACTGCTAGCAGAGCAGACTGGTGCCAGGACTCAGACGCAAGTCACGCCCCCTTCTCGTCCGGCTGAGCCAATCAGAAGCCGGGAGCAAAAAAGAGTTGTTTTTTTTTTTTTCCTGAATCTGCAGGCAGCAGGGCTGCTGATGCCTCCATGTGCTGCCGTAAAAAAATGAAACCTTTTATAGCTATTTTTGCCAGTTAAGGATTTTTAAAACACATTGAGCAAATTCTAGAAATAACATGTCAGAATGACAACACGTAAATTACTGTAACAAAGATTAAAATATTAAAAAAACAGGACTGGCCAAATTGAAAAACAAAATTAAAAACAAATATTTAAAACCCACATCACCTCAGGACAAGCTAACACCAAAATAAATAGGCAATTGTTTAAAAAAAGGTCAAATAAAATAATACCCAATATTTAATAGATGTAATCTGGGGAGGTAAGCCAGATAGGCCAGATAAAATTTGACTTTTTACCCTGCACCATAAAAGAAATATTTAAAAAATTTATACATACATAGGCCCACATACATTACGTTAATTTGGGGTTTGCTGACAGCGGCCATGGTGGCTACTATCTTTTTTCATTCTTTTATCATGAGATTATGAAAAAAAAAGATCATTTTGTTTTCATGGGATCACAGCTTATTTTAACGTGATAATAAATCAATGCGTTATCACAGGATAACAAGTCTTGTTTTCCTTTGACAAGGGGGTTAAAAAAAAAGGCTGTTGTTTCCTCTTTTCCAATAATTTTTATCAGGGATCTGGAGTGCCACCTGCTCAAGCATGTAGATAGCTCTTGACACCTGCGAGCAGGCTTGCTGAAAATGTCATAAAACAGAGTATCTATTGATCAACGCATCAGACTGTACTTTAATCAAGGTCTTACACAGAGAGAAATTGCGCTGTGTGTTTTGTTATAGCCCAGCAGAAATGTGAAATATATGAAGGTATTGTGCTTTTGATGATAAAAGTATAAAAGTATAAAATCTGGCACACTGTTAGAGCGTGCCTTAAGGAAGATTTTTGGCTATAGGGCCATCACATATTTGTCCTATGGCACCAGTGGTGGCCATTTTCAAAATTACACTATTAAAACTAGTACCACCCTTAATTAATACAGCCTCACTCACTGCTCAAGCCACCCGTGTAACAAGAGCAGCAAGTGAGGGTGTATTAATTAATTAGGGTAGTACTAGTTTCATTAGTGTGATTGCAGTCATTGTGTTTAACTGGCACAAGCATTGCTATACACAGTATACGCTAGTAAGACTGAACATACCATGGCTTGAGGCATCAGGTGACAGTTTGCTTTGTTGGCTTCTTCAGCCTTTGGCACAGGAGGATCCTGTTCGAGCAGAGCAACAGGGAGAACATTGGTGTAGTGTCTGGCAGTTGAGCTGCCTTTCACATGGGACTTCTCTGATTGTTGTCTGGATAGGTAGCAACATTCCGCTGACACCTAGTGAAAGCATCACTTGGTTGTGGGAAGAGGGAGATCCCAGTTCCATGAAACGAGTCGTGTGCACCAGTAGAACTGGGACTGTGGTCAGTACTGTCCACTACAGCAGTTGTAAACAGGCCACCCTTGAGTTTAGGGAGACACACAGCTTTTTTCCACTTCATACGAAATGCACAGTCCCAGGTCAAGGAGGGTGTCTGCAAGGGCTCATTGGTGGGTCTTTGTATTTTGTTGGCAGAGGTGTCTCCCGGTCTTGGCTGTACCTAGTGGTAGGACATCTTGTGGTGGTAATCTCCCTCTGTCGTACCAAACTGTTGTACATGAGTAGCTATGAGAGGGTAAGGGCTGGTTGAGGCTGGTCAGGGCTGTGATGTTGGGGCCATACAACACCATGGAAACTAGTGCCAAGAGTGAAAACGGCACTAACTTCTCCTGGCAGTGGGCATCAAATGAGCTCCTGAAGTCTTGCTTCATCTTGAACATCTCTTTCCTCACTATGTTACACCAACATCCTTATTGCACACGAGGACCACATCATGACCTTGTTTGTGAGCATCTATGTCTTAGAAGTAACTTAGTATTCTGTTCTTGAGTTTGGTGGAGTGTACATGTCCTGTCACATGTGTTCCCAGTTGTTCCAGCATGGTACGATACAGATTCACTTGGTCTGCTAGCTTGAACACTGGTGCAACAAGTGGACTGTCCATGCGCACTTCCTCAATATAGGAGACAAGTCCAGTGAATGCAATGCCATGGTTAACATCATCTACATTAGATTCTTGTGCTTTCTTATCTTTTGCTCTATTGTACAGAGAGATAAGACATTGAGTATGGTACTTGGCCTCTTGGGAAATGAGTTCTCCAGCACTGAGTTTGGCTAGGAGGGGTCTGTCCTGTAATTTGAGGGCACACTGCCTCACACGGATGTCAAGTTGGAATGTTGCTACATTATGCAGATCACCTGATTTGCCACAGAAGAAGTATACCTCCTTTGATTGATGTTCCTGTCCACTGCCGCTTCAGGTAAACTTCTGGTTTCTGCACATCTTATGGATCTTGTTCTGAAATTGTTCTCCTTTCAGCCCTCTGAAGTTTTGTTTTGTTGTATTGCAGTCTGCAGGAGTCATGCCATTTTGCTCGGCGAACCCGAAATGCAGCCTCAATTCCCTGACCCTTGTCCAGTTGTGACAGTTGTTGTTTTCTTGGCAGGCAACCGATCTTGTCGAATGCTACAAGAAGCTCGGCTATGGTCTTGCATCCTGTACCATCCATGCCACAAGCTGAATTAAGAACCTAAGATATTGGTAACGTAAACTGGTTTCCAAACTGGTGCCATAGGAAAAATATATAATGGCCCTATAGCCAAAAATCTTCCTTAGGGCATGCACTAACTGTGTGACAAATTTCATATTTTTATCATCAAAAGCACAATGCTTTCACATATCTGCTGGACTATAAGCGATAACATTCAGGTCGCCACTCGTTATTTTAGGAGAACATGAGCCCAGCTGAAGCTTTACAGAAGATCGCACTTCAGTGATGCTGCTGGCAGTGATCTTGACAGGTCAAATCTGTGTTATCATGAACTACACCCTTGCCTTATAGTTTTGAACATGAGAAAATATAATGTGTAACTGAAAATACAAGATTTAATCTTGAGTGTGTGTGTGTGTGTGTGTGTGTGTGTGTGTGTGTGTGTGTGTGTGTGTGTGGGTGGGTTGGTGGGAGCACAAATTCAAGACTTATTCTTGAATTTTTTAAAAAATATAACGTATTCAAAATAAAAATAAGTGAATGAAAAGGGTTTTTTAGGTTAAATAGAATTTTCATTCACTTCTGCAATTCTTTTGAATATATTATTTTCTTTTTTCACCTTAATAAATATTTTGATATTTGAGGTATGTTTTTTGAGCTGCATATTTTGTCTTTTCAGATTTAGATCCTATCTGTTACAGTTTAAAATCTTTTTTTCACTTTCAGATTTATTTTTTTCACTTTCAGATCTTCCTTTTCAGTTTCAGATTTAAAATTTTTTTTTTTTTTTTTTTAGTTTTAGACTTTTGGCCTGAATCTTGCGTGGGGGGTGTGGCATCAACTGAGGGACGTGGAACCACAAGTGACAGCATGACAAAAAGACTAGGGGCCTTCCCTAATCATGTTGGCTTCATGGAATGTAGGAATTAAAATAATTCTGACTCTATATACACTGTATATACACCATATTCACGTGATTGACAGTGGAAAAAATTGATGCTGTGAATAAACATGCATTTAAGAAAGCAATTTAGACAGTACTGAGCATCAGTTGCAGTATAAGAGCGATCAGTTATGCCAGACTGTGCAGTTCGACAGACACACTATAAGTGGTGGTATTTCCCATTTCCACATAGCACTCTGAATGCAGCGTACTGTTGGTTTGACATCATGGGATGGGCCCTAGTTTCGTAGACCAGGCGCAGTCTAGGCGCAGCGCAGGTGCGCCGCGCCAACTGGGTGTGTCCAGGTGCATTTGCAAGTTTCGTGCAGGGCGCAGTCTGGCGCAGCCCGGCGCAGGCACTCCACCTGTCCCTCCTACTGGCGCAAGTGGGAAGGACGGAGGAGAGAAGGCGTGAGTGAGAAAGGAGGA
>JAQLOL010000004.1:2187929-2201619 GCA_029783665.1 Naso thynnoides
TGACTGTGTATGGAGACACACCGCCCTCTGCCTGTATTTTGATGTTTTGGCTGACTCAGGACCTGCTCGGGATGAGTAAAGAGCTATGTAGACACACAATCAAGTTTTGAGTAATGATACTGCGCTTCTCTGAAGTGTAGATAGCGTGTCCACAGTGAACTGGTGCATTTCCCTGTTACTTTTATTGTCAAGTACTTACCATTGATTGAAAATTGCACACATTATTTATTGACTACATTCTTTTTATTTTCATATTTCCAGTGTTGCTGATGGATAATAAAATTGTTTATATAAGCTACTCCCATACGTTTTTTACTTATTTTTTATGGTGTATATGTATGAATTTTTAACAAAAGCAATATCTTCATTATTGTAATCATACAAGAACACATTGATAGCGATTTTGCCAGAACTGATGAGAAATTACAGTAAAAGTTTGTATATGTTAGCTTTAATCAACATCATAAATATAAACATTTATTAAACGTGGCAAACCTTAAACATGAATGATCAAAAGATGTGCTTTC
Organism: Naso thynnoides; assembly: GCA_029783665.1. Taxonomy (NCBI): domain Eukaryota; kingdom Metazoa; phylum Chordata; class Actinopteri; order Acanthuriformes; family Acanthuridae; genus Naso; species Naso thynnoides. The sequence continues at coordinate 2,188,457 of JAQLOL010000004.1, forward strand.
CTTTTTCTCACCTGTACTGTCACGGGTAATGACACTGAAAACTACTCCTTGACAAGTCCTGTCAAATTCATTACGAGGCATATGTGACCTTTGGGAAGAAAAACAAAGAGTATTCTGTACTTACTTGAAAATGTACTCACTATTAGTAGGTTTATTTAAAATTAAGTTTAACATAAAACTATGATCACAAATCACAAAGGCACATTAACATATATTTCAACTATCAACTGAACTATACTGACATTTCAGAAGATGATGAATCATACAAGGATGTGCGGTTCACTGCTAAACTTAACTGCTTCAGAATATAACTGTCAAATCTTAACACTTAAGGCTGTGTGCCCAATACATACTTTTAAAGATGTAAATGTATTGAACCTTTTCCCTTTGGAAGCACATTTGGTTAACCAGTTCCAGGTGTTTCCTATTCAAGACCCTTTCATGTCAAATTAGGAAATACCTAAACCTGTAAAAAATCTAAAAATCTAACATTTAATTACAGCTGATTTTTAAAATCACGTTAAAAGCTCTTACTCACAACATCTGTCTGATGACAGCAAAACCAAATTGAGCCTCTGAATACAAAGGCGAGATAAAAATTAAAATTGCTAAAAAGTTGATCTTTTATTTCATCTGAGGAAGCTGGATTGTAAGTGGTTTTTTGGGCATCATCACCACAACCTGTTTGAGAAACAAGGATGTTGTCCATTCAGTTTCCCTTCTTCACAGTCAAATAACGGCACCAAATTCACTGCTCCATACGTAAGGTCTTCCTTCTCGCAGTCGTTCAGTTTGCAGTGTGGATACCTTTCAAATTACAGTAAAAGACAAGACATTACTCCTAATGTCTATAATGTAACATGGTGGATCACAGTGAAAGAAAGTCAAACATAAATATCAAATATAAATAACAGCTGTTAAAGAAACACAATGGAAAAAGTTTCATGTTTACGGCTTTGCCTGTAGTTTTTAGTACGATATGTAGCCAGTTCACATTTATCTGAGCAAATTTCTCAAGCTTATCTTCATGCTGTATCAACTTTATATAAAACTGTATTATCAGTAACTACTTTCTTCTGGACAATAAAATTTTTCAAACTACATTATACAATTTCATTCTTACAATGTGATTTTTTTTTTTTTCAAAATTACATTAGATATATAATTTGTGCATGAATGGTGTATCCCACTAACTTGTTTAACGTTTGTGTATTCTGTAACAAAACACACTTTTGGGTGGTAACAGACTAATATATCATTCTTTTTATCTATAAATGTAATCCTGTCAATAATCCCCTTTTTTTAGTAAATGCACCTGTAATCTAATTACATATTTTGTCTGTTACTGTAATGGAGTACAGTTACCTCTTTTTTGTATCCGAAATATGTAATCCTGTTACATGTAATCTGTAACTTCCTGAGCCTGACTGTAACTGCATAAGTGCTTGTAATAGGTTTGTGTCAATTAAGAAGGACACATCCATAGCTATATATCTGCTGTCTCTGCCTGCGCTGCTTATGAACTGAGTGTCTGCTGACAAAATGTGGTCATTTGTAGAGAGGATGTAGTATTTGCATCATTTGCTCACCAGTGACAGACCCACCAGTGACAGTAATGCAAATTAACGTTACTGTGTTAACTGCACTGAATTACTTCAACGTAACATTAACTTGGACTATAACGATATTCTTATGGACATTATTATTAACAAGCTAGCGTTAGCGTTAAGTACATTAATTTTATCAGTTTCTGTTAGTCGTCTTATATAGCGGACAGTAGAGCACTCACTAGCTAACATTAAGTAGGCTAGTGTTAGCTAGATGCAGCTGTAATTCACATAAACTAGGCTATTATGAATGATAGATAATTTTGTCAAGCGAAAAACGAACTGAAATAAAATTAAGGCCACTTACCAGAAAAACTGAAAATCCGACTCCTTAGAGTGTCTATTGGTACATTTGAATGCTGTAAGCATTGCAAGACATTTTTAAACGGCAAAAAAGTTGAACTGCTGATTCAGCTAAAGTCAACATTATGTTAATTAAAAATGCAAAACAAACCTATCAACCAAACAAACAAACCAAACACTGTCAGATGTACAAAGTTGTAAGTTAAGTTTCTATGGTCTAAGGTTTTATGGCTCCAAGATGAAAACACGAACAAAAGACCAAAAACAAGTTCATGGTGGCTTTTGAAATGGGTTGTAAATATGTTTATTTTTGCTGTAAAGTTTGGCATTTTAAAACAGGTGTTAATGGCACTAGACTTCTTTTTGTAACCAGTGGTTGCAACCCCTGCTGGCCTTTTGGTAGAATGCAGCTTTATTGCACTTTCGCATGGGCTTCATTTTTCAGAGTGGGAGGCTCAGTCCATCTTTCATACAGTCTATGGTCCCACTCCAAGAGAAGGTACATCTGGGAAGCTGCTTGGCGCAGCTCGGCACAGTTAAGGTGTTGACAGAAATGAAAATCAGTGTGGGACGGTTTGACTCGATGCAGCCAAAAGCAGAAAAATGTCATTAGTCTGTTTGCTCTTGTGATTGTTTGTGGATGTTTCAGGCCAAATTTTCATCCGCTACAAGTCGAGGGACAGAGGAGACCTTCCGTGCAAACCGTGATCAGTTGTTTTTACGCTCCTCTCCCTGCTGGTTTGAGTTATTACTGAAAATGAATCTGGTAAATAAATGTAAGGAAATAATGCTCAGTTTGCGGTGACAGTTTCAGTTTGATTTAGTTTTAACTGCAAGCTTAAGGTGTTGTCTAGTGTGCTCCAAGCTTAAGGAGTCTAGTGTGCTCCTGACATTTTTTTTCTTTCGCTGACCTCGGCCTGATCTGTGATTTTAAAATGAAGTAGCACTGTAGGATTTGTTTTGTCTGATTAAACCCTGAAAGTTGATCGGATCATCCAGTCATCAGTTGAGTGGTCAGCACACATGCGTCGTGTCTCCGTGTCCCAATATACCCCATAGTGAGTGTGCCGGCTATCAAAGTAGCATATTCCTTCATCCAATGGATATGGATATTATTACAGTTTACTCGGACGTTCCAGCTCTGCCTTTGTTCATCTTATATCCTGAGAGTCATTCTGGAGTGCTAGAGCACTTACACCCATTCCAGGTGTAAACATGGTTGAATAGGTCTCCAGATGCAGTTTTAAATAGCTTAAAAATAAGCCACAATAGTTGTATGTCCATAAAGATGCACATGTGGGGCAATTAAAAGAAAGGAAAAATAAAATAAATTACACAAAAAACAAAGAAAGTCAAAGCTGCTTTAATAAATGCCACTCAGGCAATTCCATTCCATTTTGTTTTGTTTTCTATTTTTATTTTGTATGTTTTGGTACATAGAAATGAAGATATTAGGATTTGTAATATTGTCAGAGCAAACAACCAAAATTTAAAGTGTAAAATACAAAGAAAAAAGTCTACGACAATACTACTGAATTTTAATGTGACCTTGTCTTTTCTTGGTCAGAGGTAATAAATGAGTTTGCCAAGCGAGTATTGGAGAACAATATAAGTAATCATTTATTTTTGTATTTTCTGAATGCCGTGACAGTGACAGGCCACATATCAGATCTGATTTTTAGATTTTTCATTAATGTTGCTGCTGTTGATACAGTCACTGTCAGCCACCTTTTGAGAACAATTGAGTTTCCTCTGGTCACACTGAAGGTCAAACAAGCTCTAACTTTGCATTTCAATGTCTTTCTCCTTCTCACACTGTCTAAACATGAATCATTGCTCTGAATACACTTGCAGTAATGTAATTTGAAAGTAATTTCAAACCTCCACAGCTACACTATTACAGATGACTATGTGAAATGACCTGCAGATACGCAAGCACAAAGTCTGCACATACACACACGCCATTCGATCTTACCAATTCTACCTCATTAATTTCAACATTCTGACTTTTTAAACATCATAAATCACTGCAAGACTAACAGCCCAACCTCCCTCACCTTTTATCCCACCCATGTTCTTTCAACCCTATCTTCCCTCCCTCTAGTAATTTATTTCCTGATTAATCATGCTCCCACTTTCTCTCTTTCCCTCACTTCTACAGGAGGTCCAGAAAGTTTGTAGTATGTCTAAATAGTGCTCTGATGGATTTGCTCTGAAGTTTAGCCCAAGGGCATACCCACTTCTGTTTCCTGGGTGCCATGCTGAAGATGAATAACTGTTTATTATCCTAATGCAGAGTGACTTCTTCCCCACCTTATTATGAGGAAGGTTAAAAATACAAGGAGCTGAAGTTGGCAGGTTTGGCACATAGTCTCCCTGATTCCCTGTCTCCGTCAATCTACATGTCTCGCTCTCCATTCCTCTTTTGCTTTCTCCAGCAAATAGATAGCAGTAGCCCAATATAATGTGACAATGTGTGTTTGCCTCTTGTTTGCTCCCTGTCAACCCAGAAAATTGGATTTTCATCTTTAAAAACCACCATAATCCACATATTAGAGGATATTCATCTTATAATGAGAGGCAAAAGGTCACTGGAGGCATGCCTTCATTTAATGGATCTTTGAAGAGACAGTAATGAATGTTTAGAGAGGTTTATGAGGTCTTCTCTTAAATTTCTTTTTAAGACAGTTTCTTCAGGAAAATGATCTGCCTTTGAAAAATCTTTACACCAATGGCAAGGAAAAGGAATATTGACTTCTGTCATTTTATAGAAAACTGACAACATGAACAAACCACAAAAATATCAACAAAAAAAAAAGAACTCGTCTGAGACGTGTCCAAATCCAGGCAACTTGGGATCACGCCAAGATTGCTTTTAAACTCTTATAATTTCCTAAAGCCAAGAGAGAGTTTAAAAGCTAAGCCACACCATACGAAGAAGTGACAATATCCTTTTTAGAAATAAGATGAGCCGCTAGCCCTGAAAATAAGAGTAAATTTTATTCTGAAGTACACTGTTGCCTGTTTTTTATGCACTATGGGGTCTAATTTTGACAGCAACAAATCTTCCCTTGATGAAGATCTGATATTTGTTGAATGAGAGACAGAGAAACAGTAATAGCAAAACATGGCCTCAGTTGATGGGAATCTGTGAGATGATAAAGCAGAAAGAACCTGGGGAAGGTATCAAGTCAGTAACAGGCATTAATGGAACATAAATGGGGAGAGAGATTAAGAGAGGGGCTTAGTGTGCCATGACAGTCCCCCAGCAGCCTAAGCCTATAAGCCTAAGCATAACTAGGGGCTGGTCAAGGCAAACCTGAGTCAGCTCTTTTCTTGAGAGAAAGGGGAGGTTAGATAAAGGTCTATAGTTGGCTAAGGTATATAGTATATAGGTCTGGCTAAGACCTCAGGATCAGGAGTTGGCTTTTTATGATGAGGTTTAATTGCAGCTACTTTCAAAAACTGAGGTGCATAACCTGCTGACAAAATTAGATTTGTTATATCTGGTAAAAAAAAGTGCCATATAAGGCCAAACTTTCCTGAAGTCGTCCAGATAGGATGGGATCTTAGAGATAAAGTGGATGCTTTTAATGGAGAAATTAATGAAGTTAGTTTTGGAAGGTCAATGAGAGAAAAGGGATGTAAATATACATGTGGGTTCAATGTTAATCACCAATATCAGTAGGAGGCATAAGGTAGTAAATTTAGTCTCTAATAGAATTATTTAGGGTTAGGGTTAAGCCTCATTTTAAGAGTTAATATCATTTTCTCTCATAACTGCTCTGCTCTGAAGACAAAGAGATTCTTGTCATGTTGTAAATCAGATATATACTGATTCCTCACTGGCCAAGCACTCAGAAGGCAGAACTTCCTGCCACAAGTACGCCAACCTCTCATTGGCAGAGAGCCTTCAGGGGCTGTCTCAGCTAGGGCGCTTTAAATATCTACGCACCATAGTTTTTCTCTCTCTTCTCTCTCGCTCTCTTCTCCTGAACCTTTGTCTGGAAGACACCCTAAGTTCTCCACTGTGTGTAGGCCACACTGTTCATCCATAATTTTCCCTGGTAGTTTAGTTAGTCTTCTCTTCTCTAGTCTGTCCTTTGTGTAACTTCTTTCTGTCAAACAATTGTTAATTTTTGCAACAAGCAACAAACCAGCCAAGGCATTTTAAAAGCAGAATTATAACATTTTACTATTTCTCCTAAACAAACTTTGAAAAAGTTTTACCATGCGATCAAACAATAACTTCCCAACTATTAAGTACATTCCTCCGAATTCTGCATCACCAAGAGAGAGCCACAACTGCTCACTAAAGCATCCTATGGAGCAGATGTCGCTGTCAGCACCGGAGAGAACGGAGGACATGCATCAACTGCAAACCTGTCATTCAGAACCACACACTGACTTTTCTACTGCTTGGAGGACATTCAACCTGTGGAAGAGCTGCACTTTGGTCTACACCCCTGGTCTCGTCCTTCACAACAGCCAACATCTCTCTTTCATGTCTCCATTGCTTTTATGAGGTGATGTCTGAAACTGTTAATTTAGCTTAATCTAAATTTAAACGATAGTCCATCAATCTAATCGTCTAATCAAAAATCAGTTTCCAAACATCTCATTTGTAGAATCAAGTTTCATCTTTTTCTTCAACATCAGCCATTAGTCTACTCAGTATTTAAATTTTCATTTCATTTCATCACCGGTTCATATAGGTATTCACTCCCAAATGTTGTCATGTTATTTATTAATCTGTAAATAAATTGTAAATAGCCTAAATCAATGGTTTGTGTGTTTCTTTTGACAGTAAGGAACTAGCAGATCCCTTATTATGGTCAAGAACTTACATACCTTGAGACAGTTGCCTGGTTCCCTTGTTTTTGCCCATGACCATATATTCCACATCATTAATTTCCTCCTGAAGCAATGATAATGTTAACTGGAAAACTCCGGGAGGTGGCGCCCAACTAATCTCTCTGTCTTAACTAGGTCAAATAAATTTATCATTCATTAATATTAATATTTCCTATTAATATTGAACACCACGTAGTTTGGGAGGAATAAAGTGTAGGCATTATCTGAGGCATTGAGACATGACACTGAATAGAGCATAATCACTTGGATTGTCATGACCGTGCGTGTAATATTAGACAATTGTGAGTAACTCTGTGGAAATAACGGCAGCACAGACACACTATTTGGGAATTTTGTGTTTATTAAACTTGATTTTGAATTTTTGCTTGACAGTTTAGATGACCCTGTTATAGTCTACAACGTGGCATTCATATGGTTTTATCTCTCTGATATGTTTAACTTTTTCATCTTTGCAACTGTCTTTGGCAGTGTACTGAAATAAAAAAGTTTTGGGAAGAAGTGAGAGAATGTATTCAGAACATATTATCCATACAAATACCTTTAGACTCAAAACCTTTTATACTAGGATTATGTCCATCCATAATATCAGGAGGAAACGACAGATATTTTTAAAATAAGCTTGTTATTAGCAAAAAGAGTTATTACTCTCTCATGAGAAAAGGTCAATAGGCTGAGAATAGGTAAATGAATTTCTGAACTGTCTTCAACTTTGCCCTTAGAAAAAAATCACATATGCTATCAGGGGTAACATATCACTTTTTGATAACATCTGTGGTCCCTTCATATGCTTTCTAGAAAGAACAGACCTTGTACATGTGATTGAAACACCTGGAAACACATATATAGCCCTCTACAGCTCCCAAACTAATTCAATGGTTTTCTCTTTGCTTGTAGAGCTTAGTGGGTTTCTTCTACTTGAGCACAAGTACAGCAGATAATTAAACTGAAATGTCACCGCAATATACTTTCTAACCAATAATTTTGATTTATTTACTTTCTATTTTATTTTATAATTTTTTTTCTATTATATGTTTTTATTGTATTTTTTGTTTGTTTGTTTGTTTTATATGTCTTGTTGTTTTTCTCTCGTTCATCTAGGTGCAGAGGATATTGTTGGTTATTGCTAAAATCAATAAAGACATTGTTGGTAACTTTCATGATCCTTCCTGTTGGGATGGCTCAGAACTAGTTAAAAAAAAAATCAATCTTAGTGTTGGCTGTGACATCACCGGGCAATTTGCATCTACATTTCCATGTTCCCTGATGACCTGAATATTGAACATTGCTCACTGAAGGTTGTTAGATTGCAGTTTACTTCCGGTTTGCTTACTTTTATACTCTGCAAATGATTCAATGGACACATCATCATTGCATGTGTGATACTAGTAAAGATAATAACCCCCTTATGTTAAGTTCCAGGAGAGGGATCTGCTTGTGCTTACAGAAGTGGGTTTGCAATATACTAACCTTCGTTATTTCATAGCGCACGTTAGAGAGAGACACAAGGAATTGGATACCAAATAGATAAATCACTTTGTTTTTACTTAAGCAAGCTGAGCATAGAATAACTGCTGAAAATAACACACAAAGTTTTAGTGAAATGTAGATTAATATGAAGTATCATCCTGGTAAACTTGCAGCTCTTAAGAGTACCATCACTTATCAAACCTTGTAATTTAGTTGCAAACTGGCAGCTGACCTTGCAACTACACGTGAAATTAAAAAGAACTATTTAATTGACCTGAGATTAAACCAAACCTTTGAAAACCTTTTTAATAATACCATTAAAAAAATAAAAAATAAACAGGGTCTATGAGATACTGAGAGTTTGTATAAGTGGGGATAAAAGGATTTTGCAGAAAAATTACAGTATGCAAGTAACGGTGTGCACGATCAGTAGTGATTCAAAGTTTCACAACACCAAATCAAAACAAATAACAGCAGAAAATGTGACTGGCATTACATGGAAAAGCTACATTATCACTGGAGAATGTGTCTGCTGTTCTGTCTTGGTAGAAATATTGAAATATAAAAAGCAATACATCCTTTGCTGGGAAATAAAACACAGACACAAAATGTGCTTCTTAACATTGACTCTCCATGTAAGGCATGATTTTGTTTTGTTATAAACTTTTTTTTTTTTTTGGTCTTTGCACTAGGTTATCTAAAAAGCAATGTGCACTTGTCAACACCTGGGGTTAGATGGGGCATTATTTACAGCACTATTTCTGCAAACCTTTTTGTCACCACATCAGAAAATTTCTTTAAGATTTTCACCTTGAAAAAAATAACTCAACATTTAAGATATTTTGCCATTAGTTTGCCGATGTGCTCACCTTTTGATATTGACACATCACCAAGGACAGAACATCACTAACAGGCTTCTCACTCGGATGTTAAGCATAGATACAAGTTTCCAAATGCCAGATAAAATTGAAGGCAAAAGAAATTTTCAAAGACAATAAGGGTTCAGGATTATCAAATTTTAAACTGTTAAGCATAACATAACTCATTCACCATATATATATCCTATTACCTTCCATAACATTGTTCTGTAGCCAAAGAAAATAGGGTTAGAAAAGGGGAAATCATCTTCCATAAAGACCCCTTTAGAGTTCCTTTCTACATATCAAAATGACATCGGCTCTCTGAGGGTTCCAAATCATAAAACCAGTAGGTGTAAGGGAGTCTCATAGCTTCATCCACTCACTGAGTTTTCTACAAGCTGGGCAGTAATAGCAAAAGTAATAATCCAGTCTGGTAACAGGAAAGCCTCTGAAAGTGTCTGAGTCCAAGTATCAGTTGTTCCCACAAAAGCCCAAAACATGAATCTACCAAGGGCTTTGCTTGCAAATTATGATAAAAATGTGACACCAGAAATCAGTGACAAGTAACCATAAGAAAAGCCCAGCAGCCACCATTTAGAATTGGATGTTCCAAATGATTTAGGTCCAAGTGGTCAACTTAGTAGAACATCCCATGCTCAGTCTAGCATCAACTCCACCTACTGTGTGTAGTATTTCTCCTGAACCCAACTTATGTGCCAGACCGGCTAGCTGCACAACTGGGCCAGCTCATGATCGGGAGAAGCATTTGGAAGCTTAGAGTTGAAGATCTGGAGAGAGTCCTTGATACGCGCCACCTCTCCAGCAGAAAGCTTGAGTCGGTGGCGTAACAGACAAGAAAACAGGTCAAGAGGCTGAGGTGCTGGTGGAGACAGACGATTAATCCGGTCTCTCATCTCCAACAACATGAGAAAGGCAGCATCCTGCGTACCCTGTGTGTAGGGGTAATCCAGCTGCAGAATCAGATCCTTGATGCCCTCAGGGTCAAAATGCATGCTGTATCCAAAGACTTTCAGCGTGTTGATCTTCATATACCCTAGGTTGGACGTTTGGTCATCTAAATCCAATGGTTCATAGAATAGAGTCTCATTCACTGTTGGATCATCGGTGATGATGCGACTTCTTAGGTAGATGTGCACTGTTTCAAAGAACGACTTCCATTTGCTCCCCAGAGACAATGTCCAGTTGTAACACTGTGCTGTGGAACCAGCGTCCAGTCGAGTTCTCTCCCAGTCAGGGAAGTCAGGCTGATTCACCGGCATGAACCAGCTCTCTGAATGACTTCCTCCAAAAGGATTCACATAAATTACAGGCACAGGCTCCAGTGTTGAATTTTTAGTTGAGCATATCTGGAAAGAAATGGCCATCAACATGTGGATGAGGTTGGACTTATTTTTGTTACTCTTGAGAGTCAGCAACATCCTTTTCCTCCAAGCAGGATTGAACCAACTACCCAGTCGGACATCGTTGCTGATGTAGATGGCGTGAACCTCTATTCTGCTGTCCAGTCGCTGCAGCAGGTACTTCACCTAAAGAGGATTTAATAAACTGTGAGATCACGTTCACATTTATAGATACACAGGTAATGAGACATGTCATGAGTCTGAGATGAGGAGAAATTACGAAAGGGATAAATATTATGTTGCTTTGAGAACCTCAGCATCGGGCATGTCCAAGTCCAAGTTCAGATAGTGGTCCAGGGATGCAGCAATGCTTGGCCGACAGGAACCAAGATGGAGGAGATTGCCGTGGTGACAGGCCCCACAGCGGGTTGCGTTGTCAGTGGCACAAGAGGAGCAGGAGGAGGATGAAGTGCCTACAATGCAGGGAATGACCCCCTGGCAAGTGGGCTGCTCCACAGGGCAGATACAGCTCTTCACGTCCTCAGAAAAAGTGCCCAGCACGCCATGCTCATTGCAATAGAGAAGAGACTGGGTCCTGCTCAACCAAAACCCAACGGGCCTACAAAGAAAAAACAGAGAACACAATACTGCAACTTTATACAAAGTACAGTATATTCTAACACAGGACAAAGGGTAGTTTAAGGCATAGTTCAGCACAATCCTTATTTTCACACTGTTAAGATTTGCATAAAAAATTAATATATATATATATATATGTAAAAAGAAAATAAACAAAAGTTTGTGAAATTATATATGAGGTACAAAGCGAAAACAGTAAACAATTAAGTAAATTTACAAATAAATTTATTCATAACTTTCAATAAAAATAAATGGTAAGGTATATTTATAAATATGGGGAAATAATTCAATGTGAACACAAACAATTTAAGACATAAATATTATTTTATGTTTAATTTAAGAAATAGATGCTCTCTACATTCATTTTTGACATTGCAGTGTATAATGGGATATTTATATGAGTCATTTATTTTTCAGTTTATTTTAGATTGTTTCAGTTCTTTACAGTTCAAACATTTGTTCAACAGCTTTTCCTCTTACTCAGTATCCTCTAAATATTTTCTGTAGTCAATAAAATGTTTTCTCTTTTAAAGTATTTTCAGAAGCATAAAATGAGTTAAAAAGTGGGAGTTTGCTATTGCAGTGGAAATGAATAGCAAATATACATAAATTACAGTCCACTTTGGTTTGTTAACAGTGGAAACTATTGAGACTGAAGATTGGCTCTGTAGAATTCCATCACCAGGCTAACTTCAGAAAATCACACACATTGCCCAAATTTCCAGCAAATTCTTCTCTTTAGGTCTGTGCGAATAGACAGATGTGATGATTAAAAAATCAATTTGTTTCATCATGTAGAAAAAAAAGACAGCTAAGGAGCCTCCGATCACTTGTTGCTGGTACAAACTGGGTAAAGGACTGTGAATGACAGTAGCAAGACACACACAGAGAGACACAGAGAGAGAGAGAGAGAGAGAGAGAGAACAAGGCAAGACACAAAGGTGACTGAGGGAAAGAAATGAACACAGAAAGCGAGATGGCGTGTAGGAGGGGGCAGATGGAGTGATGGGTAGAGGGAAAGAACTGTCAGGGAAATTTAAGTCTTCTGTAAACAAGTACCAAGCTGTCAGACAGTGAGATGACTTGATTACAGCATGCCACAATACCACAGACAAGGGCCCCCACCACTTGTAACTAGACCTTTCATGTCTCTCACTCTTCCTCTCCCTTTCGCTGTTGGTCCCATTATCACAACTCTCTTCAGTCTCCGACATTCACTCATTACTTTGCTTTGTCTTGTCATCTCTCCTTGAATCTCTTAACTGTGAGCTGTTCGTTCACTGTTCACATTCTCTCCTACACAGCTTCCCACCCTCTTTTAACACTTGCTTTTCATGAGTCTGTCTTCACCTTTCCCTTCAATGAAAGTTTAGTGGAGGGTATTTGGCTCAGAAGTCATCCACATGTGAAGAATTTACTCAGGCAAATTAATTTGCCCTTCCAATTTATTAGAATATGGTGGAAAAGATGTGGTTTAAACATGCTTGATGTTTAGCTGTGTGTGCTCCTAACCAAGGAGTGCTCATCAGTTGGTGTCTTACCAAACACATGCACATTTAAGAAACATAGCCCGGTATCCCTAGGAAGTACTTCCATATGAGACAGTTCTGCACATCCAATGCCAGCATTCAGTGCGAGTAAAAGAAATTGTAAACTGCTGCAATTCCTCTAAATTAAGGGACAAATTATGCTGTTTGTCTAGAGCCACGAACTACTCACAAAAGAACTTGCTATCGTAATGTATGTATCAGCAGGACTTGTCTGTTTCAACATAAACCACTGATCACCGATCTAAAAAAGAAAAAGCAATTCTGTTAACAATGTGACACAAATACTGGTTTGATGTGGTATAATTTAGTTTTTGCACAATATTAATATATTTATTGTTACTGGCATTGCTAATATTATGAAAATAACTATACTGTTATATGTTATGAATATTATCATGTCATTTTCTAATACATTTTATGAGACAATCAGATGTTTATTATTATTATTATTTTATTATTATTATTATTATTATTATTATTATTATTATTATACAAACAAAG
>JAQLOL010000004.1:2244050-2270616 GCA_029783665.1 Naso thynnoides
AATTTACATATCATTTTAACAATACATATTTTCAGTTGTCAAACAGGATATATTTAACATGTGAAAACAAATAACTGTAACAGTTGCCAATAAAATTAGTCCTTTAGCTATCACAAAGAACGTTATGTTTGCACTGCAAGTGAAAGAAAATAGGACCTAATTTTGTTGACAGGAAAAGACATGCTGATTTAAAGCTGCTGTATTTAGATACTGGAATAGTTACTGATGTAAATTTCAGTTGAGAAGTTTTTTTGTACTTGTGGTGTAGAAAAATACAGTTTTCAGAAAAAAACAATAAGTGGGTATTACCTATTATGTATGAAGTATCAAAATACAATACAATACAATTGTCTTGGTGATTACAGTAACTGAAGTTCTTTAGCTAAACAGAATGTCTTGCTGTGTTGCAGGAAAATAATATTTACATTAGTATTAGTGGAGAAAATGGTATCTTTGTCTTTTCTGCAGCAGCCTTGTATTTGTTGAATTGTTCAAAACTTGTTCAATGGTGAGTCTAGAATTAAGTCTAAAATGTAGCCATTTATAAAAATTACACAGAACTCAGTAATAAAACTGACACAGGAGTGTAAAGTGCACTGCAATAGTTTCCTCTTTTTTTCCTAGAATGTTCGACATTATATTTGCAGTGGTCAATATGTAAGCCAATTTATTAGAAGTGTCCTAATGATTACATAGAGATGCATTTTGAGATGCTGTTTGTTTGGACAAGGATGTCAACACCTGCCTCCATACAGATCAGGGGTGTTAGCTGCACATACCAAACACATCAGCACAAATCACATTAAATCTCAAGTGTGAATTCTCACCATCAAACAGCAATCTCAAGCATGAAACTGCTTGTCCCTGCGCAGGCACACACACACACACACACACGCACATGCACACACACTCTGTATTAGGTTGCTCTTTCAAAAGACCACAGTGCCCTTTTCAAAAGTAGAGAGCTGATCTTTATTTCACTCTTACAGACTAGTAGGCTTGCTGGGGGTGGGGGGCAGTGGAGTCTTCAAATCACAGTTTTGGAGCGAATATGTAAAGTAGCAGAGAAGATGCTTTAAGTGGATTGAGATTCTAAGTATTCCCTCTTTATCTTGCAAACAAATGAGAGAATTAATTTCAGGTGGATAAATGCAGGCTAAGACATGAAAAAGCAATACTCAGGGTGCTGCATTTTTAATTTTCACTTGCTGTACTGAAAGATTACTGCAGTTTGAAAAGGCAATTAGCAAAGTCATCTGTCAAATGATTGTATTTATACAGCTAAAAGCAGTATGAGAACTTGATGAATGGAATGGGAAGCTGATGCTTTTTCTTGTACTGTACAGCCCCAAAGGGATAGCTGTGCAAATTAAAAATATGCAGCCTTGTGGATATCTAATTTCTCTTTGAAGTTTGTTGGATTTCCTGACTCCATAATGAATCTTTGTTACAGGTATTTGATAACTATATTCAAAATACTGGATATCAGAATTTTCCTACACCCTTGTATTGATATCGACATTGGTCCCCAAAATCCCATATTGGTCAGGCCCTACTTACTATTTTAGTACGTCTTTTGTTTTTTTTACTGAGGTCATTCGATCCCTTTGTCTTTTAAAACACTGATTAGTAGCAGCACTTCCAGTTTCATGATATTCCACACAAAGCTTTGTAGTTTCTATGCTTTTCTCCTTGTCTCTCAAACATAACAGAAGAGAAACATTACACACAATGAAAAACAAATCAATTGCTTTACAACACCGAAAATTCCATGCACATATGAATAAATGAATGAATAAAAGAACAATTGAAGAGTAAATAAAACTGCCGTGGCTTATGGATTTTTTGGTGCCAGAGTGTGTGTCATCCCATCCTAACTGGATAGAGAGAGAAGAATTTAGTATTCTAAACATTAAGAATAAAATAAAATTCCATTTAATGAAACACATTTTTGTAAAAATGTGTTCATGTAAAGCCCCATGTACATAAGACAATAGGCCTGATGTTGGCATGTTTTTAGTAGCTGAATCAAATTCTCTCAGCTTAGGTTAACCTAACCGGAGCTTGCCAGACACTATTATTCACTACTAAACTGGTCTCCAGTGAGCCCTGATTTTACCATGATAATTTCTTTGTACCGGGACGAAGGTTTCACGAAAAATGTACTCATTGTACTCTCCGTCCTGATTGGCCAGTCACCTCTTAGCAACAGATGACATCAGTATGAGCTGATTAGCTGTTCGTGCCCTACACTCTGACTTGCCTCTGCTGACAAGAGTGTATGCAAGCAACGTCATTTAGATTAAGCTCAAGCTGAGACAGACTAGTTCACTCCACTGCAACTTTCCTTGTAACCATTTGGTCTCAGACAAAATAAAATGCGAGCCAGCGCAAATGGGAAAGCAAAGTTGTTTCCCAACAAGTCTTATGCTACAGCTTATGTTAGCTTGCTAGCTCGTTAGCAGAAATTATCTACTGCATCTTTAAAATGTGATTTCTCAGAGAACATGTTTATACATATCTAACGGTGATGTCGTTTGTTTTAGGCAGTATGAGAACATTTTGTCAGAGCTGAAACGAGACTAAATGATCCTGAACCTACACTGACTGAAACAATAAATGAAGATTGACAAGAGGAAAGTCTTTTCAAGAAAGAAGGGACAGACACTGATGTGATATTGACAATGAATTGGACAGAAAAAGGTGTGTTAAAGTCACAGACGAGAGTAATACAAATAAAAAGTGACAAGTGATAAGCATAGATGAGGAGAGGAATGACAGCATAGAGAAAGATAGGTGACATCTATAGGAGTGAAAAATGAAGGAACTGTTTTGAGCACGGATCCTGAGAGTGTGTCTCATACATTTATTTTTGTCAATTCTCCCCATTTCTTCTCTTATTTGTATCTTCTCCCTATCAGATCTGTCCTTCCTCTCTACCCGACAATTTCCTTATCTTTTAACAGTCATTCTCTTTCCACCATCTTTTCCAGCTCACCTTTTTGTTTCTTACCTCATCTCCTATTCTTTATTTATTATCTTCTTTTTCTTACTACAATCCCCATACAAACCCCAATTATTCAATCCAAACTATTTAAACCTACTTGCAATACAAACAAAACAAGAAATGGGGATTCTCTTGCTTTTGATTCTCATATATGTATATATGTATATATGAATATATAGTATATGTGTGTTTGTACTGTATGTGTGCAGGTCAAACATGTTGGAAGTGCTATTGATTCAAAGAAGAATTCCTCCAGTGCTTTGTACTCTGAAGAGCTGAGATTTGCCTTTCAAATTAAGTTCTGCAACTTCTTATAAACACCATCTCTTGCAAAAATAAGCGATCCCTCTAACTGCCAGGCCTCCTCCCTCTGCTCTGAGACTCCCCTGCTAATTATGATATGCATAAAACATGCTGCCACTGCCAGCTAGACAACTGAGGGAAATTGTGAATTTTTAGTCCTGACATTTAATGTTCTCTTTGCATTATTCACAGACCCTTTGCGTATTTACCCTTCTCTATTTCAATTTGAGGGATCCGACTGTAAGGTATAAAAGCACAAATATCTTGAATCCATACTGAAAGTGGGGAGTTTGAGGAAATCAACCACGTTGCTCTACAGTAACATCTCAGGAACGACAGCGGAGTCAACAAGAAGCGGCAACTTATGTTTATTAGATTTTTGCCATTGCCTTCTTTGGGCTCAGCAAGAGAAAGGAGTGAACTGTTGTGCTGACTTTGCACTAAAAGGAAGGAAGCAAGAGGAAAAAGGGAATTAAAAACAAACATGCGGAAAGCTGGGAGCAAAGAAGGAAAGGACAAGGCAGGGGGAAACAAGAACAGACAGGTTTAAGGAATGTTAAGCTGAAAAAAGGGGGTTTTGAAAGAAAAAAGCTGAGTACTTTCCATAAGAGGTTTTTTTCCACCTTCCACCCAGAGACTGAGTGACCTGAGTGCCAAAGGGTATTGCGAAAAAGTATTTCCTGCTCCAGTATGGAAGGCACACAATTATGTGGGGAACCTACTAGAGATGGGCATGTTTAATCGATGAGTTATCTTTAAGGATTTTGTCAATCGTGAAATTTCTATTGATTAAAGACAACTTAACATAAATACAGGTTGTGTTGCATAGTGTAAGTCCTGAAGCGATGCAATTACTCAGTTGCCTGCTAGCTGTTAACTGCTGCTCACTCCATGTTTACTTATTATTTGTTAAACTTTCCTTACTAGTGCGCCACTTTGTTTCTGCCATCCAGTTTACTGCTGCTGCTGAGCGCAATTTTTCCACTGCCAGACTAATAAAGGATGATCTTATTTTATTGGTAAGGGGAGGGAACTAACGTTACAGTGCTCTTGATGTGAACACCCAAAGTTATGTTAACTACAATAGTGTGCTAATAATATAACACGTTAGTCCATTAATTGTGTTGGCACTCTGTGAAATAAACGCATGGGAAGATCAGGATACTGTTGCTAGTCATTTTCTAGAAAAATATTTGTGGTTGTTACCTCAGTGTGTGTCATGTGTGTGAGAGAGGGGGGAGAGATGTAACAAAAAGTAAACTTAGTGTGACAGCCCTGAGCCTGAGTTTAATAACTACAACGGTCTCATCCTACCAACTACTGTTACAGAGTGACTTTTATACTGAATGCTTCTTTAACCATTTTGACTCATAAAAATGGTCCATTAAAATTTCCATCGCCACTGTTTTTACATACTCACAATCTGAGTGCAGCTCTTGCTGGTATAGGACTGCCAGAGAGAGGATGAAGGGAGGGGAGCAGCAGTTTTTCAGCCTTTTTGCATGAAAATTAAATGTTTTTTTAAAAAAAACAAAAAAACAATAGAAACCACTAATAAATATATTAACAGAAACATTCTAAGGTAGAGAAATGTTGCAGGGACTATTTGAACCATCATACTGGTTTCATTTTATGCAAAGTCTTGTATAAGTACATACAACAATGACCTTGTATGACATGAACAATGTAATGTTACATCCAACCCTGGTTAATGTCAATGTATCCTCCTCTCAATCTGCCATCACCTCAGTCTTAGCATGGTGAACTGCAATACACAATGGTAAATGTTTTTTGATTAAGTTATTATCATTTGATATGATATTTTCAAAAAATTGTTTCCAAGAGTCTCAACTGTGTTTAAGAACCTCGTAGTGTCGGAGGCTTGAGCTCAGCAGCTTTAACTGCCTTGTCTAAGAGTATTGTTGCTGGACTACAAGTTCTTCTTAAAATAAAGACCTAACTGATGAAACACACGCTGTATTTTCTATCTTTTGCCAAAGGCATTTAATCCATAATTGGATGTTAATTTTCCTGATGATCAATCTAGGAAATTTTTTCAAATGCCTATCCCTAGTAGCACTTTTCCTCTCTGAGCCAGACAAGATTATAACCTTTATTTTTCTCTGCAGCAGACAGCATGAACCTACAGCAGAATTCATCAGCTCAGTACCTGTGTACTAAAATTACCACAGCTGGGTATCCTTATTAAATCTGACACACATACGTGTTTTGTGTCTGTTAGCAACTGCAGATATGTATGTCTGTACAGATTTTGTGTGTGCGTGTGCATATGGTGCTGAGCACCTGGCCGGGCCCTTGGCGAACATTAGACCGGAGGGAGGTCCATCAGCGTTAGGGGCCAGGTGCATTCCTCCACCACAGCAGCTCAAGACTCACCTCTCAGCGTTTATGCGAGTCAGCAGCAATTGCCAGCCAGCTGCACATCTGCTCTACCCCCTGTAATTCATTCTTACCACACACTTTGTGTGTGGAGGTGGAGGCAAAGCTAGATGAGAGAGATTTTGAGACTGATGGAAAGGGGTGACAGTCAAAGAGAGACAAAGAGGGAGGTAAAGAGGGTGTGACAAAAGGAGAGATGGATGAATCCAGAGGAAGAGACAAAAGAGAGAAATGGAAAGGCAGAGACAGAGGGGAGCTCTGATACATTTTGACCCTGGCTCTGTTCAGGGGCTGAAGAACAAACAGTGGCAGAAGGCGACAAAGCTGATGCCTGATTTCCATGCTTAAATCTTGGGTTAAAAGTCTGATTAAGGAAAATGGACAACAGAATTAACGTGAAGGCTTACTTTGGGGCTTGCCACATGTGTAGCTCATAAGCCACATTAATATTATCAGTTGCGCTTTCATGTAATATATGTAAAGAAACAAGAACGGGCAGACCCAACCTGCAAACTAATCACAAGTTTCTTAAGCAATCCTTTGTTCATTACATTAAATTAAACTGCCCACCTCACTTTACTGCAAGCAATACTCTTAAGGTTAGGAGTAACTTGTTGCTGATGAACTGGTTAACAGGAAATCAATAAGTGACTTTTAAAGATTTAACCAATATCAAACACTAAACATTCTCTACTTCTAGCCTCTCAAATGTGAGGCTTTTTTGTTTTCCTTTGTCATAGTTAACAGTCAATTTAATATATTTCCACACTGTCAAATCTGCTCATTATAAGCGACTTTGCCTTCCAACTATTGGTAGTCATGGTGACTGCTCAGATTTGTTAACATGAGCCTAATATGAAAAGCAAGAGGTTCCCTCACACATAAGCACAGCTCATGGGAGTTGGAATGAGTTTTTCATTGGGGGGGCACCCAGCTGAATGATGTTGTCATCAAAATCAACAATGGAGGCATGCAGAAATGGCTGTTTATGGTTTGCTGTGATACTATAATAATAGTTTATTCATATTAGTCAAGACTACAGAGAGTAGGCATATTTACTCTCAAGGCATGCTCATGTAAAGTCAACAAAACTCAGCTTCAGAAGCACAACTTCTTATTCTCTCTTTCTAAAATCACTTTAAAGTCATCCAGCCCCAGAAATTGAGTCAAATTACAGATACTCCTGGTCAAATATAACTCCACTACAAGTAAAGGTTTATTAGTAAATATTTTACCAGAGTTAGAGTACTAGAGTAACTGCTTTTAAAAGTACTTAAGTATTTAAAAGTTCATGCTTTTGAAAAGACTTAAGTATTCAAAAGTACAAGTGAAAGTACATTTTATTTTTCATATTAATGCATTGCTGTAACGTTTTCACAAGGCATAGAACCTTGTAACTCTCTGAAACCATCTAGCATTCACTGACTAGAACCACTATGCTATGCTATAGAAAGCCTATAGAAACACAGAAATGCAACTGAATCAACAAAAAGGACAGCCGTTGTCATTTTCATTGTTTTTATTTAAACACCCCATCGCCCCCACACCCACAAATCAACAACTCTTTTTTTCTCCCACCTCACTGAGAGAAGCAGGATTTTACTTTACAGTCTTTTACCGCAAACAAACTACATCTCTGCTTCCAATAACTCGCCGTTGTTGAACAACTTGACTGACTGCACAGGAACATAACACGTAGCACACATTCGCCCTGTAATTTTATTTGTCTCTGGAAAGTGATGGAAATCCCTCCAATGATTGGTTTCCTTCTGTGAAGAACACAACGTGTGGCCAATTGCATTTGAGAAAAAAACAAAAATAACAAAACAGCTGACCTAAAAGTAATGAGTACTTCACAGCCTTCCTAGAAATGTAGTAGAGTTAAAAGTTAAATATTTGTCTTCGAAATGTAGTGGAGTCAAAGTACTAAGAATCCAAAAAAGCAAATACTAAACCTGTGATCAACATAGGTCTGGAGGAAAGTTGTCAAGGGAAGTTTGCTGAGGTGTTTGACCTGTTCAGACACATTTGATGTCTGCACACACTTTTAGAAGGCACATCTGTCTTTTTTGGCTTTTAATATCTAAGTAGCTGGAGTTTCAAGCAATTCCACTTTTCATATACAGCAGTGTGATCTTCTCTCCAGAAAGGGATATCTGACAAGTGAAAATCATCCTCTGAATTAATACTAAGACTAATAAAATAAAATAATGTAACATAATTATACTCTGATATATTTGTACAGACAAGTTATATTTTTAAAAATTATTCCAATCAGTAACATTCTCTGCCAGCGTGAGGAGATCATGTGGCATAAATATTTGATTAATTATTTTAATTTAAGTAATCGGGGCTGGTGAAAGACTTTTCAGAGTGACTCATTCACAACCCCCCCCCCAAAACGAGAAGAATTTCATGCTTAAAGCATTGAAAAAGTTGATCATTGTGAGATTGTGTGGGGAAAGAGAGGTTTATTGTTGTTAATGATGTGCCATATAGTATTTATAATGAAAACAAACATTTTGTGGTACCTTCCAGTAGTAGGACCCTTGTCATGCATAATACCATTAGCACACATAGAGCTGATACAAAATTCATGGTGCTATCAGCAGTTGCAGTCCATTTTCTGTAAATTCTAAATTCTAAAATTCCCTTTTGCTGCTGGAAAGGAAGCTGACGTAAGATGGAAGCAAAACAGTTTTTGGCATTAAAATCAAAACACTGAGCTAATAGATTTTTTTCCCATTATTAATATAAAAAATATCCTTAAATCCAATTAGAGCTAGAAGTAGAATGTGACAGCTATTGATACAAGCTAAGCTCAGTGTGCTATTTATTGTTACTACTATATTTACCAACTAAACCTCCTAAAAACCTAAAAAGAATGTTTTATTTATGTGCATCGAATGAGGAAAAAGTATAACACACACTTTTCTTATATGTCAGTGTAAGTAAGGAGAAGGAAAACTGACCAGTTAGAAATTAAATGTCAGGACATGAGAAATCGTGTGAGTCATTTTCCCACATTCCAAAAAACTTCTTGTCAGCACTCGATTTGAGTTCCGATGAGATACCAGGTGCACAAACGCAGAAAGATCAGCAACCTTGAACTAGCTATGGCTAAACCATTTGGACAAGCCACATGTCACAAGCTGAGTTTCATGGCACAATTTGAGTTCGATGGCCTAAATCAGGTTTAATGTTTTAAAACTGTATCATAATGTCTAACCCACACAGAATTTAAGCTTGAATGTAAATATGAAATGTTTTATCTGTGCTGCATGGCAACGTTCATGCTAGCAGAGCTAGCAAGGATGCTATCACTAGCCAGCTAACAACCTGCTTGCGCTAACATCATTGCTAGCTTGATATGGCTCATGGCTAGCACTAGAGATGGCTTGCATTGTTACTGCACTTGTGGTGGCTAGCTGGCGCCAGGCAAAGACTTTAGCATAGTCACTAACACCTACTTCAGCTTACTTAACTGAAAAATATATTACTAGTCAACAATTTGGGTTGGTTTGAGTTTACAACAAAGCGTGCCTTTTCCGCTAACTCAACTTTTAATTCTATTACAAATAAAAAGCTGGGAATATTAAAAAATTTAAAAAAATTTAAAATAACAATAATTAAAAAATTAATCAGAAACATTAAACTTTAGCATTTTATAACTGCAGGTGATTTGTCAAAATAGTGTAGCCGTAGCTAGCTGTCCAACTTGGCCGACTTTTCTGTACATGCGCACCTGGTGTTGTGTTGGAACTTACATCAAGAGTGTTCCAACCAAGCTGTCCGCTGTAACTGTAACATTAGTTAAAATAATAATAATAATCCCAAATACTTGGCCTGGCAGGGGGTCAGTTTAGGCATGGCTGGCCCCCAGCCTGGAATACACTGGAGGAAACCCTGCTGATACAGTACTTACATGCCTGCGCATTGAAAGAAAGAATTGACTGAATTCCTCTTCATGAAGTTGAAACAGATCCCTTCCCTTTCTTTCATCCAAGCTCTCAGTTTCTCAATGTGGTCATTTAGTGTTAAGTTATAGCAAGCAATACTATAGTCATCGGTATGTGTTTCTTTGTTCTACCGATATCTGTGTGTATGTGTTGTGTGGGCTGAAATGATTCCTCAAGTAAATCAAGTAACTCCATCACATACTATTTCCTACTCCTGTCCACCAAGTGACAGTACGGAAGGTGATCTACGCTGGTTGCCAATCGCCAACCAAGGCAGCGAAGAGGAAGCCCCCAGCAAAAACAAAAACAATACCAGGGTGCATTGCCTATTGTCATTGTCTTATTAATGATTTTTTTATACATAGAAAATAATAGGGGTGGACATTTTGATGTGTGGCGGATGATGCCATTGTGTTTTGGGCATTACTTGATAGTGGTTGAGGATGAAAACCAATCAGTTGTCATTGGGTTTTTTTTTTTTGGCTTTGTCAGATACTAAAGATCCCTCTAGAGGTGACCTTGATGCAGAGAACTGCAGGTTGACCAGGGTCTGTTGAGAATTTGGTCGCTGTCTCCGTCTTGGACTGATATTACATTGATGAGGAGCTTATCCTGGCCATGAAAAGACCAAGGTCCTCCATGGACCTCATCAGCTATATATTTGGGAAAGGAGGTTGTCAGAATGAACATTAGGTTAAGGTAGGTAGGTTACTAAAGCTGGGTGGTGGATGTTTGTGTCTAAGTGTGTTGGTAGTCCAAAGTAAATTAGGTAAAGTATAACCTTTAACAAGTTTGCTAAGTGACTGTCAGGAAGTTTTAAGTTTGAGGAGAGCTTCATTTTCAACCCTCTTTTTATTGACTGAAAAAGTGAACTTTGTTACATAGGTTATGAAAGTTGATATGTACTTGTTTGACCACATTCTCACTGATCCTGCATTAAGCTTATTGATGGGTTGCCTATTTTCATAGCTAAAAAAGCAAAGCATTTTAAGTGTAAGTCACATTTTGTTTTTATCAATACACCAACCTTTTTTCTTTCTTTTTTTTTTTAACCAAGTGAAACACCAAAGCCAAACACCTAAACCAAGTGTGTTTGTTTTATATTGCATTTTTATTCAGAAAATCCATCTAGAATTCTCTGGTTTCCTGGCAACTGGTCTCAGCTTGAAGATAGCACTTGTGACATCAAGTTTCACCTTATTAAACAATTAAAATGCATTAAAAAAACTGCCTTGCAGTAGCAGTATTTCAACCAGTAGATGGCAGTCATTACACATATTCTTTAAAGAAATATGGAAACATCAGGTAATTTGCACTAAAATATCAAGATTAAGACCTGAATTTTTCAAAAACACTACTAAATACTTCTAAGCCTTGATTTTCAGCTGAAAAAAGTGGTTTAGGGGTTAAGGTACTCTTTAAATGTTGTTTCTGGGGAAGATATAACAGCCCCTCACTTTCCAGTTTATCTGCTTCTCTCTGATTTTATCTCAGATCTTAACGGCTCAGTTGGTGGGAGGTGCCATAGAAATGCACAGTAAATGTGTATTTCACAGAGACATTAAAGGGGGCAACATCCTGGCTGAATTCATCTCCCATGAGTCCACCACAGAGACTTTGGCTGTGGCACTTTTGCACGAAGGAGACCCTACTATTGTTGCATTGGTATGCTACCAGGCTTCTGCACTTGCTCTTCATTTGTTAATTTCTGCAATATTTCATTTCATGATAGAGGAGACCCATTTTCATTCTGTCTTTGAGTCTTTTTCTTGTGTACTTTTCAATTTGCCTCTCCAACATGGTGCAAGGAGAAAACAGAACTTCTCCAACTACTGCATGGCAGCTGGGAGCACTGCTGTGTCACATGGTGCATTGCTCAATCTTTTCAACTAGTCATCAAGGGCAAGATTCAGTTCAGCAGTGATCTATTACAAAATACAACAACCAGTCCTTATGTACTGCTGTTGACCAGACGGGACTGAGATAAAAACATTCTCAAATGTATCTGAATAATTGCAGACTGTTCTCATGACATGAATTTGTAAAGTTGATTTTAAACTGGAACTTAAAATGATTTTCTCTTGATTTCCACTATATTTAGGCCTACATTCTGAAACTATTAAAAGTCTACTGCTTTAAGTCTGCAGATAGATTTTCTTTAGCAACCAATTTAATCTTAAATCCTCTGTGTGTTCTCCTTTATTTCAGACTGCCATAAATTTTTACAGCTGTGTCCAACCACAAGAAGAGAGCAAACCTAATTCAGCTGCCCCTCCATCCCTGGGTCAAGACCTCAAACACATTAACACATTCCAAAAGGACATTCATGTCTAACCCTAACCCATCAGAAACTGACTTTCTTAAGATTAGAAATCTTGTTTCTGTAAGTAATGTTATTACAGAATCAGATCACACAACACCCACAAACCAAAATATTTTCCAAAAAGACTGAAGTAAATGTATAATGTGGCTATGTTTCACATGCGGGTGATAACCAATGATTGAAAGTCAGTTACTAATAAAAACATCTGTGATTCTGTCACGTTAGACTGTCAATAAACGATAGTACAACCACAGACAGCACTCCCAGGAGTATGTCAGTGTTGGTGGCTGGCATGTTAGAGCCTCATTCATTTAATCCCCTGGAACTCTGTGGCGAGGTACTGATATTAATCTTCAATAAATGATGGAAAAGTACTCACTTGGAAGCTTAAAGCTCCAGATGGTAGCTCTGAGGTAAACATATGCAACTTTTTTGTGTTCTATTTGGAAAAAATGTCATGATACTCACGAGATCTGTGAGTTTTCCCATTCGTCTGTATTCAGGATTGGTAAAAATCATATCGCTCCTGTTCTATTTTCCCAATTTGTGACTCTTTCTGTCCTTATTGGCTAGTCTACGCTGTGCTCCTTAGTGACAGGTGATGTCAGTATGAGCTGATTACCTGTTCATGCCTACGCTCTGACTTGCCTCTGCTGACAACAGATTGTCTGCAAAAGACACTGTCAGTCGACTCAAGCTCGAGCTGAGATGGACCAGTTTACTCTGCTGCAACTTTTCCTGAAACTGCGTCATCTCAGTTGAAGCTGAACTTAAAAGTGAGAGCAAAAAACAAACAAAATAAAACATGAGTCGGAGCAAAAACAGAGTGGCTGCAGCTGAGCTGCTTCCCATTGAGTCTCATGTTACAGCAACTGTTAGCTTGTTAACTCATTAGAAAAAGTTACCAACTGTCGCTTTAACAATGTTATCAGATGAAAGTTACTGATAGGGGTGTGACGAGATCTGGCGATATTAAAACATGACAATATTTCTCGTTGAAGTGAAAAGCTGTCTCGCAAAGCAGAAGCCTATCCAAGTCTGCTGGAAATCCACAAGGAGAAGAAGAAGAAGAAGCCTACCTAGCTGCAGCCAGCATGACATCAGAATCTGATGAAATTGGCATTGAAGATGCCCCCCCCCACACACACACTTTTAAATCATTTGTGTTGCAGCATTTTGGCTACCCGGTAAAAATAACAAACGGCGACAGAGTGACAGACAAGACACGAACCATGTGTAAGCACTGCAAAAAACATTTCCTCTTAGCTAACAAGAGCACTATGCAAGGACACTTACAGAACCAACACAGCTCTCTACTAAAATCTACTGTGCCTTTGAAGAAAACAGTGAAAGGCCAGACAATGCTGACAAATGCCTTTGCACCTCAGCTTTCACAATCAAGTGCTACAGCCATGGCAATAACAAGAGACATTAGTGTTTTCATTGCAGCTGATATGAAGCCATTTTCCGTGGTAGAAAATCTGGGATTTCGGCGACTTCTCCACACACTGAAACACCATCTGTCACGCACACATTTATTCGCATGGTGAACCTATATCATAATTACAGCACACACAATCAATAGTGACTGGGAAATTGAAAACATTGTACTGCAGACTCACCCACTTTTCAAGTCCTACACAGGGGCAAACGTAGCTGAGATTTTACAAGCAGCTGTCACTGACTGCAAGCTTTAAACGATGGCATCACTATTGTGACTGATAATAAGCGTAATATGGAAGTGGCTGTACGCGAGGCAGGATTGGAGCCACACATAAAGTGCTTTGCACACACTATAAGCCTTGCAACCCAAACTGGCCTTGGTGTAGCCCATGACACTCATCTGCTATGGCAGGTGAGACGTGTAGCTCCTTTTTTTCATCGAAGTTCAACAGCAACCACAGTGTTTATGTCCAAGCAGAAGAAGCTACAACTGCCATCACACAAGTAAATCATGGACGTTACTGCGCACTGGAACAGCACCTTGGATATACTAGCTGGTTACCTAGAGCAGCAAGTCGCACTAGCAGCAGCTCTCACCAGCCCAGAGACAAGACAAAATGCCCGAATCATTAAGACACTGGACAGCTGTGATATCAGAGAAGACATTGTAAAGCCACGGAATTCTTTGAAGACAGCCACCACAGTCTTATATGAGGAGAGGAGCCTTAAAGTATGTCTCATTGTGCCACTTAAGACTATGATTGAGCAGAGCATGACACCAAATGATGGCAATTCCACCACTGTGATCAACACAAAAAGCGCAACACTTATTAATATTTCAGGCAGATACAGCGGGGATGCATACAACTACCTGCTGGAGTGGGCAGCGCTGGACCCAAGGTTCCAGACTCTAATGCTAGATCACAACCACCCAGCAAACATCCAAGTGGGGCCCACATGGGTTTTGCTTGAGTTAGCTGGGCTCCAACTGGGCATGGGCTCAGAGTGGGCTTTGACATGGGTTGGTGTTGGGAGCCACATGGGCAACTCAGAAGAATGTACATAGGCTTTAAGTGGGCATACTGTTAAGACAATGAACATGGGTACTGGATAGGTCCCAAGTGGGCTATATTATTCAAGTGAAAGAAGCAGCAAATACAGTGGAATTGTACATGTATGCATATTGGGATCCACATGAGCAACCACAGAGAATATACAAGGGCTTGAAGTGGGAATACCATGTAGATCGAGGCTGTCAAAATTTATCGTTATGGGATAAAACTGAGGTCAAAATTATCAAAATTATTCAAAAGGTCAAATTATTATAAGTCATGAAGATAAAATAATCATTGTGAGATTAAAAAAATTATAAATATGAGGTAAAAGAGTCATAAATATGATATAAAATGTCAACTTTATAAGATAAAAATCAGAAATATGTGATCAAAGGTGAGGAAATGTAAGATAAAAGTCATAACTATGAGAAGTTATAAATATGAGATTATAAATCAAAATTATAAGATAAAAGTCATATGAGATAAAACATCAAAATTGAAATACAGAATCAAAATAAAATCAAAAAATGCCTCATTAAATATTTTTGCCTAACCAATTTTCTGCTCTAAATGGTTCACTGCATTTTATTATCTTTCGATTCTGTATTCTATTAAATTTCTTAAGTCTCAAGAAATCTCGCGAGACTTCATGAAATTGCCTGACAAGGTTGGAGCATGGATGTATTATTAGAGAACTGGATCAAAGAAGCACCCCTGATTTTGAAGCCAAAAAGACATGCCGGCCAAACGGTGGTATGTAAGTATGGCACTAGTCATATTCAAACAGAGCGGCCATCAAGCTAACATCAAGCTAAAAATGTGCTAACAGCAAACTAATTGAGAATGTAGCATTTCACATGGTGCAAACAGTCCACAACATAAGCGAAGGCACACAGAAGCAAGTTGCTTATGCACTGCGGAGCCTGAATTCTCCCCTCTCCAGTTTGCTATACCAGAAGCACATTTCTCCACGCAAGTCAATAAGCGATCATGCTCCTCTGGTCTCTTGTAATCACATAGCCTGAAGCCATAGATAGTAGAGTTTTACACGGTCAAAAAAGTCCACAACAAAAGCTAAGGCATACAGAAGCGAGCTTCTTATTCCTGACTGTGCCCAGCACTGACAAACAGAGCAGCCTTCAACCTAACGCTAGTGACAAGCTAACTAATTGAGAATGTAACGTTTCATACGGTGCAAACATTCCACAACATAAGCAAAGGCACACAGAAGTGAGCTTCTTATTCTTGGCTGTGCCAAGCCTTGACAAAAAGAGTGGCCTCCAAGCTAATGCTAGCGACGGGCTAACAGCAAACTGATTGAGAATGGAACAGCTCCGGAGAGACCTACGTATTGTCGAGCAAACCCGTGGAGCTACAGGAAGACCCAACACTGTGTCAGGTCTTCCCCTAGTTCCTCGGACAAACTGTGCCTAGTAAAACTGTGCTCAGTAAATATGCTCAGTCAATCACGGACAAACCAATGTATTGGGCAGGTCCCTTCTGGGACCAGCCAAATATGACAAAAAAAAAAAAAAGTAAAAAAAACCACAACAAACCTGTAAATTTACATATTTGTTTAATTATCACAAGAACTATTGTCATCACAATATTAAACCACATCATCGCATATCGCAGGTTTTCCTGATATCGTGCAGCCCTATTTTATTAATTTTGTTTTTATACTTTTTATTTTTTATATCCAATTTGTGGGAAGGAGTTCAAAAGTTAAAAGCTCATGCATAATTAATGCATGCACAGTTGTAAAACATTTTAAAATGCACCTGTATTGTTTTGTGACTCAGTCAAATAAAAGACTATTTTTCAAGTCATATATTTCGTCATTAAAGTTTTCTTAAAAGTATTGTAAAATATCATCTTGTATTGTTCTCGTGAACCCAATATTGTGTATCATCTCGTCGCAAAAGCTAAGAGTATCGTCACACCCCTACTGATTACCTAAAACAGGTAATAAGAATTGGGTAAAAAATTTGACTTTCATCGGCTATGTCTACAATAACTGGTGGTTAAATATATTAATGACTGCATAAAAATGCTTGTGCAAAGTGTTCACTGCATCTACAGACATTATGTAAAGTATTGATGATCAGCCTGGTGATCACCTTTCTTAAAACAAAGGCAAAGGCCATACCCATGGAACCAGTATTTTCATGTCAATGTACTGAAGGGTAAGTTTAAGCATATCTGAATATTGCATCCACACAATATAGGCTATATAATAGTCTGTTACGTGCAATGAAATCCTTGCTGGATTCCTGGGCTGTGACCATTCAATGTAGCATAGAGTAATGTCTAAATTCAAAAAGATAATAAGGAAAGTCTACATTATTTAGCATATAAACAAACAAACCTGTCTGGTGTCTAATGTAATGTCAGATGTGGAGCTAATGCACAATCAAAAGTAACAAATGGACGCATATAGTTACAATGCATTCACACATTGTAGACTTGCTCCTTAATTCCACTGCGCACTGCTCTGTTGTTTCATCAAATGTACAATATTCTCTATATGATATTTGTGTGTCTGACTTCCAGTCTTACTTGTGCTGCTCTGTGCTGCTTAACTTCTGTCACAAATAGATGTGCCATGTTAGTAAATGCTAGTGGCTATCCAGACTGACGGTTTAAAAAAGTCTTTAAAACTGTAGATATCAAATTTGTACCTTGCTCTGTTGAAATTTGTTGCCTGTTAAAAGGAAGTTTTTCCTCCCCACTGTCATCTGTCACCAGTCTGCGTGCCCATGTGTAAAATGTTGCAATTGTTGAGTCTCTGTTAATTATTTATTGAAATGTAAACTTGCTCTACACTAAAAGTAGACCCATCAAGGTCCTATATGCATACTTGCAACATCTTAATTAGTTGCTCATTAACCCCTTTCAGAGCTTATACAGACAGAGTCAGCTCAGCTTTAGTTGCATCAGGGTCAGAGACAGAAATCAAATTCTCTGGACTTTTTTTGACTTTTCAGTACCCCAAAATTATACTGTATAGCAATAAGTGTACCACTGAGGTTCTGTCATGGTTATTATGCCAAGTGGTCATCAGTAGGGCCGTGAGGGTAAAGTTTTTTTCTTTTTGCTGTGATGAATCACAGTAGAACATGTAATGGACGACAGATGATAACTAAAAAACACATTAAATATGTTTATATTTCGTACCAAATACCATATGCACTCCTGTAACTTTTATTAGCAAACTAATTAAAAAAACTAAATTCAATGATCACGGTAATGACATCATTACAGTATTGTGGTTATTGTCACAGCCCTAGCCATCATGACAAATTTTAGAAATCTCTTCAAGCAGAATCCTGAGGCAAACTGGAATATACTATAAAGTAAAACACAATGAAGAAAACAGCCTACATTAAAGCATTATTCATAAAGCTGAAAAAAGAAAGCTTTATTTACTTATTTGAAGGGGACGCTTACAGTAACATGTTTTCTTGGGCCATTTGTTTTGTTTTTACAGTCAGCACACTAACAAATTAACATAATGTGATATGTATTGGATACCTGTTCAGCACTAAATGACAAAGTTAACTGCCAGCTAATGAACATAATGCAGTATTTGACCGAAGGATTTTTTTTCTTCAGCGTTGTTACAAACCAAAAAAGAACTAAGAGAATTAATTTTTGTCAACTGGTCAGACAAACATCCTGACATGGCTGCTCTGTTGCTACATGTCTGCTAAATGTTTTTATTGGCTATACATGACAGCTTTATGTTACAATATGTCATTTCTTTGGTTTTTACTGTCTGCACATGGCCAAAACAACTTTCTAATGCTGCATCAACAAGAAGAAGCATTTTGGGTATATTTTATGTATTTCCACAGACTAACTCAAAAATAGCTTCTCTGTTAATTTCATTCTCAAACTCTTTAACGTGCAAAATGTATGCTAGGTTTCACTTGAACTTCGCTGAATAATGTGTCAATCCTCAAAATTTTTTTTTAACTTTTCACCAAGTAGAAAAGCTTCCAGAGGGGGAAAAAAAGCAGAATTCAAATGTCATGACAAACACAGCAGTATCATAGCTGCTAATTACTAAAGAACCCCCATGCTGATGCTAAATATAACTGGATCAGTGCTGCCTGCATTTACACAATAAACAGTGAACTCAAAAACAGTGTTAACAAGCTCTTAGTGAACCTCCACAGTTGAGTGCAATCAAACAGTTGGCACATAACTGAGCGACCATCAGGCCCCTTGTTGCCCATCAGATGCTTACCATTCTGGCTATCTAGGCTAATACAGCAACCATCTAATTAGTACTGGTCCAAATGTAACTATTATTGCAACTATCACTAAGACAAAAGGGCTTTGACCAAAACCCTAACTTAAACAAACCATCATTTCAACGACATTGTTATAACACACGTTGTGCTAGACAAGTTAATTCCTAACAAATTTAGTGCCAAAAACAGATGCCATATTGTCTACCAAACATGTCCATTAATGAGCCTGAGGTAGCTTTTGGAAACACAGCTGTTTGAATGATCAAACACATTCTAGTTGTCCTTAGAGAAATAACTGAATACATTCTAAGTAGGCAGTCACAGCAGTATGAAATTAGGATGTTATTGGAGTCAAGAGGTTACCTTTTCATCCATAAATGAATTTACTGATTGATTTTGCCCAATTATTTGCTTTTGTAATTGGGCCACAGACAAATAACGTCATATTTCATGTCAGTTTGAAGGTTGACTTAAGGTTGATTGATTTTTAGAGGTGCCTCAGGTTCCTATTAATATAGATCCTCTTTTGTTGCTTAAACATCTCCATGATGGTGTCTCTCTAATAATGTTTGAACTGCCTTTAATACTGTCATTCTTCACAAGCAACAGTGGTCACAGTGTTGACCAGTAATGACAATGCTAGATTACTAAGTTAATTGAAAGTTGTCATTTTGGCTGCTGTGACCAGACGCTGCGCACCAAATGCTGATGCAAATAAGGATGCGAGACTAATGTAGAAGGAGAGATTTGCATGGTTCAAGGGAATGTGATTTTACCCCAGTAACTTGGGCTTAAATGCATTTCTGTTTTTCAAGATATGGGTTAGATTTGGGAAGATATATCCAACAAGAAACATGGTAATATCCCGTGGTGTAAAAAACTTAAACCAAGTCCATTTACCCAAGTGCTGTATCTAAATACAAGACTGATTTTCCCCAACATTACACTTACAACTTACTGTATTTCAAAGGAAAATATTGTGTCATTTAGTCATGTTCGCGTCGTGGTCCAAGGAATGGTATTTGACAACTACTGGATGGATTTAAATGACATTTTGTATTCATTGCTTCCACAGAATGATTTATACAGACTTTGATGACCCCCTGCCCTTCTTCTTAAGCCCCACCAATGTGTTTGCATTTTTTGCTTAAGTGACATGTCTTGACAATTTTAATGGGTTGCTATCAACTTAAATACAGATGGTAGTGTTTCTTCCAACCAGCTACAGACATAATAAACACTGTCATACAACAGTTAGCTCCAGCCAAGCAATTTGATTGGCTAAGAGACATAAAAAACGTGATAATATTTCACCACAACATCATGGTTTCTTCACTCTGTATTATCCCACATAAACACTTACGCGTTGCCCTGGCAACATTCTAATTTACAGCTGTGATCAACAGTTACACTATAATGTTAATTCATTCAACCGCTGCCAATCGACCAGCCTAAAACATGGATTTCTTTCAAAATATAACGTTTGAACTGAAATATGAATGGTCATCTGATGAGGATGAGGGGAAGCTGAATCCAGCTGTGCCAACATCCAGGTTTGCCAACGTCTCATCAGCCGAACTGCATGACAGTCAGTGGGTACCAGTGAGGTTGTAAGAGGTTGCCTTAACATGTAACATTACTGTAGAGTCGTGATGGCGATGTAAGATACTAATTAGGCCTAATGATAGTCGCACCCTTAAAAAAATAACGTTTGTCTTGCAGGTCTGAGAGCTCATTGAAAAGTTACTGAAAACCATCCATGGACAGCAGGAAAAGATGGAGCTACATACTGTCAGATCAATCCTCAGAATCAGCCGGGCCTGTCGAGGGACAGTCAACTAGGCCTATGCTTTCACCCAACACTTATTTTCACTGGCTGCACACTCAACAGCAACATGCAGATCAATTTGTATCCTGATACAAAGTAGCGTAGTGCCTGCTGTGAGTGCCTGGCACAGTGTCAGCTTGTGTGCGCTGCGTTGCCAAGGCAACAGTGAGAGTTTAATCCTTAGGGAACTGTTTTTGTTGGCAGAGCCAAATAAAATAATCTGTTTTGTCACCTTTCTTCAACATTTTTTACTCAGCGTCAGTATTTAAACTGATGTTGACCTGTTTAATAAAAGCAATTTTACACGAGAGGGAGTGATGTACTGTACGGCTGTGGTTTGGTCATAGGCACAAGGCCGCAGGACGAGTGCCGAAGACAGTCACAGTCATGACAATATTACATTTTGATTCATTTGTGCACTTTTAGTCCATTGACCAGGGGCCAAAATTTCATTTATACCACTCAAGGTGGTAAAGGTTACTTATAATTTCTGAAAGGATCCATGCCTGTAAATGATATTTTGGTATGATAACCCTTCCTGAGTCACAGCTGTATGAAAGGTATCAGCTGTTGAAGTCAACTTCCCCCTTAGAAAAAATGCATTTTAGATGCTGGTGCATATCTTGGTTAGGCTCATGTTCAGGATATTTGTCAACATTAAATATCTTGTGTTTGTTATCATTTCAAAAGGGACACTTAAAGCTTTCGTTCAAGCATTCATTCAGTTTTCCACAATCTTCACCTAAATCATGTACTTTCTTTTAGTCCTGTGACATCAAGGACCATGAGAGACACAAAACACAAAATCTGAAATCCTCACAAAACTCTAGGGATTCAGGAAATGTATAATACACCCATATTATTTCATTCTGAAGGGTGATTTTTAGCCTTATATTAGAAAGGCAGTTTACTCAGAAAGGAACCAAAGTCAGTTAGGTCACAAACTTGTCTTTATACAATTTTCCAGCAGACAATAAAAAAATCCAGCATAATAAATTACACCACAGTGAGTTACCAACTATGAACAACTATGAACATTGACATTTACGTAAACTTGGTCAGTGTGGGATATATTATTGTTAATGTTACTGGTATCAAGCTCTGTGTGCACTTAGATGGTGTTAACAAGGGTAACCAGGTCCTGATTCACCATACTGTGCATCAAGGTATACTACTTCTACTTCTATTACAGTAATACCATCAGAATCATTACATTGTTTTACTCATCAAACGATTATCTCTTTCATCATCTGACCCCCTCAGTTCAAAGTAAGGTTCTGGATCATTTGGTAGTTTTTGGTTACTGCATTTCTGCAACCTTCGCATGTCTGTGTGTGTACAGATCAGTCCATTTGACAGGCACGTGCAACTTGGCAACTTGCATGAATGCACACACTTGCATGTTAGCAGCTCCTAAACCACATCTGGCGCAGGTGGGGAGTGCATCCAATGAATGGCCAGCTTGCCATCATTGTCCATCCATCCATACTGAGTGGGGCTTGGCATCACAGGAGTAGCTTGCAGACAATACTTTTAGATTGCTGCCTAATAGTTGGCTCATTTAAACATGCATGAGACATTTTCTACATGGTGGCAGTTAAATGGACTCTACATCTCCCCGTTTGCTGCAGAAGAGCTGGTAGTGCAGTTCATTTACCTGATCAGTGCTGCTATTAGCAACAACTGCTCAGTTTTCTGTAATAGCTCCTCACTCAAATTCCATGACTTTCCCTGTTAACTGGGAGTCTCTTGGCAGGAAATATCCTTTCTCACCATCTTAAGGGCATTAAGCTGCCCTTGACCAGTGAATGCACTGACAATTTCGCTGCCTCTCACTTTGTGGTCCTTCCTGGAGAACCTGAGTCAAGGCTGGCTCTGCCACCTGTACAAAGTTTTGTTGTCACCTTTCATTTTCTGAACCAGGCTCATCCCATCAATGATGAAGGTAGATGGGGTTGGGATGTGCTCTGCTGGAGACACATTCTTTTAAAGCTCTCTGGCAAGTGCAGCCTTGTTTGTTTTTCGGAAGGACTTATGCTGATATTGGGTAATGTTTTCAGATTTTGCTAGGTCATCTTGTCATGGAATTTTAAAGGTGGCTCTTCTAACCATGTTTGCTTGAATACCTGATATGCCTCTTCTCTTATCTGAGGAGCTCTCAAGAGATCCCTGGTCACATCAGGTCGAGCAATGGAGCCAGCGGAGAGGTTAACCAGATTGATGCATTTAGGGGCCATGGGATTGAGCCGGCTATTCTCCATCTGGTAAATGAAAGACTTGACACCTTCTTCATCTCTTTTGATCCTTGTACCTTGTAGATCTGTGATGGGACAACTTGGAACTGCCTTGACCTTTCAGGCGTCTCAGCTGTCTGAGTTCTTTGTCCCTCCAGCTGTCAGAGGTGTCTTTGGTCACTGTTAACAGGTCGAAGGGACTGGTGGAGGTCAGTTGAACTGAGAAACCTCCTTCCATGAGTTCTGTGTACACATCTGGATGTGTGATGGGCAGCTGAGAAATCTGGGCATAGTAGTAATGAAGGTAGCGTGCATAATTCATTCTGTCATAAGCGAAGCACCAAGGGATCGTTGCTCGAATGCCTCCCAGGTGCAGCATCCAGTCTCCCTCTCTGGATGCTTGAATGAGCCCCAACAAGATTTCAACCATGTCCAAATATGACATCCAGAATGCAGAGATACTGCCATTTCCATCCCTGAGAAACTCCCGGTAGACTTAAAAAAGTTCCATGATGCGCTGTTCTCAAGGATCTCCTTCAAAGCAGCTTGTGAGACCTCCTTCCCAAGGCTGTCAATAGTCCTAAGTGTCTCATCCAGGTGAACCATGTCATTCAGGTGAGCTACTTCCAACCAGGACAGGAAACCATTTCATGTCAGCCACGTGAGAGCCTCATACAGAAAAATGTGTAGTCGCACTGCCCTGTTGTACTTGCAGCCATCCATAACACCAGCAACAGAAACTTCTGCAATAACACCAGATTCAATGCAGAGGTCTCAGAGTCTGGCAGCATAAAAAAAATGCTTTCCTATTATTCCCAACGAAGTGCACATGGTGTGGAATACCCCAACCCCAACAATGATATGTTGGAACTTGTCTCTGAGTTTCCATGCTATCTCAACAGGCGACACAAATTTCTACTGTCAGTGAGGTGCTCAACCAGCCACTGAGCATCATGCAACACAGAAACAGGAGATGGGCTTCTGCCCTATACGCCTTCCAAGCTCTCAAAGGCTTACTTACTTACTTCTGCCACCTTAAGTGGTACTGACATTTGGTTTGGTCCATAGACTATTTTACTAGTATCACTTCACTGCAGGACTTTCTCACATAGTGAAGTACTTTAGTATGCTGTGTGATATGTTTATATTAGTGAGCACCTAAATACTTTATCCACCACTCTGTATAAATGATTTGGATATATTTTCAATAATTCTATTATTTGTCAGTATTGTTTAATGTTATACTATGTGAAGGCCTTGCAAGTAGACTTTTTTGTATATAAATAGATGTGATTTCATGGTTGACAGAACCGAAAATAATTTTTATTATATTTATTAATTTACTTCTTAGTTTGTTTATTTTGTTTCGTTGTTTTGTTTTTTACCTTGGTAATACTTTGTAATTCTTTTGCATTCCCATCTTATCAAAGCCCAGGAATATGTTTTTTATTAACTGCTGGCTCAGTTTTTATCCATACATTCTCTTACATAAAATGGATCTGTTTTTAAATGAGCCTGACTTTGTGGTGTTTGGTCACATTTGCACTGACAAGGGCTTGCTGTTTTAAGGCCATTTCACAAGGTAAGTAATGGTCACCCAGTAGTCATTCATCTTCAATAAGTGGTGAGGAGGCAGGTGGAGAGCTGCGGGCTGTCTGGCAGCCATAGAGGTAAGAGAGTTCGTTCTAAAACTGTCATGCTCATTCAGCGCTTGCCCACACAGCTGCTCAGCCATTGTTTAATCATGCACAATGTTTTTAGCTTGACCTATGAAATTACACTTGGTTACGGATGAGGTTGATAACATATTATATCAATGCGTAGTTTGGTGGTTTTTCATTAAATTATAAGCGTAATTATATAAGCATAATTGTCCCCTAAGTTTTGGCAAAGAGTTAAAGAGCCCTGCAAAACAAGCATGAAACAGTAAGGAAATTGCATCAAAACCTGATTCACATAACATAGTACACACTTCTCTTAATTCCACTGGTCATGTATTTTAAATCTGCATTTGGTATGTGAAATCACATGTAATTTTATTCAAAATGACTGGGACAGAAAAATGTTCAATCTTGATGAGTTCAGTGGCTATTTTTGTTGCTTTATGATTATTAGTAGGAAATCTTCACAGTACAGAGGATCAGAGGTTGCATTAGATTTTCTGATTGTCATTTTGATGGACAGGAATGAAAAATATCTGTCATAGTTAATTACAATCCATCATTATAATTTTATCTTTAAAAAAAAAGACATAATAGTTTTCATTCATTTATTTTGATTTTGATAAAATAAACACCAACCTGTAGATTAAGCATTATAGCTATGGCATTGAGAGAAAGCGCTCACTTTTCACGTAGGCACACATTGTGCATTGTGTCGAATACAGCACTTCCCTATTTTCTCAGACTTTTATGGCTGTGTGAACTTAAAAAAACACCACACTAAGCAGATCAATGATTTTTCCCACACAGTAATGTTCTGCCATTGTGCAGAAACAGGCAAATGAAAAACGTTATTTTATAAAATTAGACCATTACATTTAATTCATGAACAAACCATAAACAAAAACAAAACTGAATTTAACTTAACTGACCTGCTGTGGAATAGCCTGAATTCAAACCTTCCAGCTGGAATTTTGTATTTTGTATGTGGAGTGAAGACTTCAGTTTAAGATTAATTTTTTTCTATAATTTTACAGTACCTCTGACTCTAGCAGTGATGTGACTCACTCTAGCTGGCTCCTTTAAGAATCCATTATAAAGGCTATAACAGACTGAAAAATGGTTTAAAGTTAAGAGGAAGGCAACATCCGGAAATCAAACTAGCTGCAGCATGTGACTCCTAAGGAAGCAACTCCACTGCATCCTCCCCTCCCTGTTTTTGCCCTGGCTTGTTTATTGTCACTCTCTCTTTTATGGCCAGTTCACACCAAAGATATACAGTGAGACAAAAGTATACAGGGAAAGTTACAGTACTATACACTGGTGTCAAAATTCCACTCAAGCCAGAGGACAGTTTTGGAATGTAAGGCATGTCACTTGTTTCAACAGCCTGTCAGCTCATAATGACGTCACCTGTCCTAGCTGTTTCTGTGTCCCTGGTTGCTGTCTCTTGCTGGTTCTGTCCTGTTCTGTTTTGCTTGTAGAAGACAATTCAACACATATGCCCCATTTCCACTGAGTGGTACAGTATTGTTTGGTATGGTACGGTACACGATAATTTGTGTTTCCACTGTCAAAAAAGTGCCAGAGGGTACAAATAACCGTACCATACCGTAGCCCCCCCCCTTTACATATAAGCTTACATATAGTTTCGGATATGTTGTATAGGTTTTTGTTAGAGCCAAAATATGTAGCCTAGATGTACTTCACAGATATAGGCTATTGTTGGTCTGCAGTTGTGAAGTGGTTCCAATTATTCATTAACTACATTTTTAATGGAATCGTACAGCAAAGACAGATTGGAAGGTGTGTGTAGCGGAGTGGGCCGTCTGATGACTAAAACGATCCTCCGTTGTAGACATCCAGGATCAATCAGCATCACAGAATGAATAGCCTAGTGTGCATTAATGAACAAATATGATTTTGGTTTTCACATAGGTGTTGTGGGTCAAACCGCTGCAGTGAACACAACTGATGGCACACAATGTACACTGAATGAACACACACGCTGCTTTCTCCCATCTCCTTACCACATCATCTAGTGTGTCTTCACCACATACATGGACTGTATAAATGATCAAAGACTGGAGACAG
>JAQLOL010000004.1:2304532-2321018 GCA_029783665.1 Naso thynnoides
CTCTCTCTCTCTCTCTATCTATCTATCTATCTCCCACACACGCACACACGCGTGCACACTTGCACACACACATTTTCTGCTGACTTAGAAGATGTTTTACCATTTTCCACTGATTCATTCATTTCTTTCATACGATTCTTGTACATTTCCTTACCAAGCAACTGCCCTAGAGACAACCCTAAAAACCCTTGCAACCACTTAGCAACACCCCAGCAAAGGTCTAGTGACCATCCAGAACACCCTAGCAGCCACCTAGCTTTCCTCATATAGCAGTTTGGGAAACACAAATTAACACATGATTAGCAGTTTTGGCAGTTTGGCATGATATTACTTTTCTCACAGATATCTTTCACCATTTCAAAGAAATTTACAATTTTGGGAAATTTGGGATTTTCTTGCAATCATCATACTTTGAATTTTTTTTCATGCATATCAAACCATTCACAGCACATTCATACTTCCACTTAGAAACACCATTTAAAGTTCTTTCGATTCCTCAGCTACTCTACTTTTCTTTAGGACTTTCTTTCTTTCTTACTCATTCATAATTCCATTTTATCTTTTTAGTATCTATTGCAACCTCCTCAGATAATTCTCAAAGTTAAGCCAGTGTAGCAGTAGTTTTTCAACAAAACTAAAACACTCAACATCTTTCCTACATTACGATATTATTCATCTTTTAAAGCCAGCAATCACACTCTGACTTTAGCTCTTTAATGAAACAAAGTCTTCCACTTTATTTAAATCAACTTTCAAAGAGCATTTCAGTCTGACTTTTCAACAGTCAAAAATTCAGCACTGGCAATTTAGCATTAGCTAAGTCAGCTTTCAGCATTCACAAGCAATTTCATTTGAAATTGCCTTTCCTAGTTATTAATACTATTTTATGTAATGAACATCCTTGTTGTGAATAAAATGTAATTCATAATTTAAAAGTAGCGACAAAATGTTTGAAAACACAGCAGTACTTGTCCAGTAGACTACTCATGCTGTATACACTGATAGTGGTATATTTATTGGCTTATGTTTATTTGCCTTGCTGGTAATTTTAGTACTTAACCTATTTGATATAAATGAGGCAGAAAACAACCCAGCTTTCATCAGTTTCTGTGATTGCTGGCCAACCTCTTTCTGTTAACAAACGTGTCTTTATTTTCTAATGGTCCAGTAATGCGGATGTGCGTCCCAATAATTACACCCACAACAGCAGGGGAGCCCACTATCTCCATGAATGCTGTTTTGTGAGCCTGCAAGGTGAGGACATCCAGAGAAAATGACATGAACTGCCTTGCAATATGAAGTTGTGAAAGCTGTTTGTGTGATCACCCTGCTGATGGAAGACTTCCAAAGACCCAAGTCATCATGGCTACACGGTTGCATTTTTCCAGTTGCCAAATACTTTAGAGTTGTTATTGCTTTCATTTCTGGTGATTTGCATTGTATCGTTCTGTGGAGATGTGTTCGCATCGCTAATGAGATCTACCACAAACATGATTCCTTCATGATCAAATCTGCAGT
Organism: Naso thynnoides; assembly: GCA_029783665.1. Classification (NCBI taxonomy): domain Eukaryota; kingdom Metazoa; phylum Chordata; class Actinopteri; order Acanthuriformes; family Acanthuridae; genus Naso; species Naso thynnoides. The sequence continues at coordinate 2,306,051 of JAQLOL010000004.1, forward strand.
ATTAATTAACTCACTGTCAGCTAGAGTTTGGAGAACATTTCTCTGATTTCTTCGAATTTTCACCATTTTCTCCTCTGCTAAAAAAGCTATTCAGGCCCTTAAAAGTCCTCCTTCCTACTCCTAACAACTTTTCACCTTGAGTGCTTTCTTGAAGGTTAAGATATCTTATGAATAACATTAATTTTTACTGGGATATAGTCTGAATTTTAGGGGAAATTCTCCAGAAACAAAATGATTCTAAGAATTTTCTTAAGGCCTACTTGCACATTTGCAACCATTTTTGACACCTGTGTAAGATAGCAAGATAACAAATCCACCTGCGCTGCGTCTGTGTGCCAGTGGGTGGGAGGTCTGAAAGTGAAGGGAGATCGAAGCCATGTCTCAATGCATTGGCTATATTGTGCATGGCACAAGGAGATAAAAATGCACCAGAGTCTGGACCAGAAAAAGCTGGTGTGAACAGAGGCACAAAGATTCTGCCTGGCCTGTCTATGTAGAGTACGGTGCATTTGGCTGAAGTGTGCACACACATCCCCACAGTCACACACACACAGTTTCTGTTTGTTTCCCACACAGGTGTGTAGATTATTTAAATGTCCTTTTAACCTATTTTCAATCAGAAACAGTGGCATGGCCAGAAATAATAATAGTTTTATTCATTATTAATAGCTTTTCACCTGTTTCTTTTTAATGATTTTTTTTTAAATAACAGGACATGCTTGTGGTTTTCTGAAAAAATACACCTGAAAAGGTCCGGACCAGTGTTACACTTTTTTTTTTTTTTTAATCTGTAGTATATTTTACAAACATGAACACACGCACACACACACACACACACAATGGGAAGGAGAATCACATGAGTTTTTCCATCTCTTTTGCCTTCTCTCCCTGTGTGTGTAAATGAAATCAGGTCATCAGAAATAAAGCATAAATACTCAAGTAAACACTGTGCATATGTTCGAGTGTAGGTATTTTGTATCTCTAAAATTATTCACACTAATAAAGCCTAATTGGTCTCCATAAACAGGATGGGATTACAGCTGTCATATTGCATTTACGGATATGTCGCTAACAGCTGGGGCAACTTCTGTCTTAATTGGATCCAGAAAAACAAGAATAAAACATTAAGATTACATCTGACAGAGACATAGGAAGAAGAACTATTTCTTCTTCTGTCAGAGCCGCATGGAAGTGTGTGTAAGTTTGCACATGGCTTATCCAACTTTAGAGAGAACTTTTCCATTGTGTTTCCTTCACCAGATTTTACTGTGAATGCATTGTGCAGCTGTACCAGTGATACCAGAGGAAGAGATGGCAATAGCCACTATTTCAGACCAAGTTTCTTTTTTTTTCTTTTTTCTTTTCCACCTCTTTGAAGGTGACCCACCGTCTCATTGTGCACTCTCGCACTTTGACAAATCAAGTCAGCAGATCTGTCTCAAGACTTGAAAATCTTTTCTCCTTGCTTGTACCTGAAAATTCTGCCAAAATTTGTGCTATGGTAGCACCTGATCTTACTGGTAATGAGAGGAGACTTTCTGATTAGTTATTGCATTTCCAGCCAAACACACACCCATGATTTGATTAAGTGGTTGTGAACAACTGATAGAAGTATCCCCTGTGGGCTAGGAGCGCAGAGGGTGGGCCACAGCTTCACCACTGACTAGGAGCAACTCTTTGTACTAGGGGTTTACGATACGACGATATTAGACCATGAATGATTAGAATGTGTCTATGATCCATCGTTACATGGAGATCGTTTGCATTGTGCATCAGTGCACATTCTATTTGTTGCAGTTCTAGGCTTAGACACATAACAAAAACACACTCATTGCTTCCCCATTCCATTTCACTGCCTCCCATAGATACAAACAGATAAACTAAACACAGCAAACGTGGCACCTTCTTCCTTCCCCTTTCAGGATGTAACGTTAGTCTTGTAAAATAAAACAAAAGCATCATAAACGAGCTGGAGTTGAGCCCGCTTGTAATAGCCAATTTGGAGGAGGGGGGGATTTGGCATTTTCTGTCATCAACTACAGCCATTTTTGCTGCACTATATCAGTTGTGGACGTCCTGGACAGGCTTAATGACTCCATGTCTAAGTTCATAAAATCATCAGCTGGTCTGTTAAGTTACACACACCGACAGTTGGGATGCTAGCATTAGATGGTAACGTTAACGTTTGCCTGAGGAAGAAGGGGAGCTTGCCATTTCTTCTGTCATTAACTAACGTTACATATAATCATAATGTCTGCTCTGTATCAGTTGTGCAAGTCGTAGAAACGTTGACAAACCTAACAAAGTTGGGTCTATGTTCACAACATAATCCTGTGGTGTATAAAGCCGTGTTGTAGGAGCTCCGAATAATCACACACAGCAATGTTTTGGCTGCCATGTCTGATCCTACATCCAGACGTAGGAATGTTCGTGCCTTCAGGACATCAGTGATGTCGGGAGAATGTCAACAATTACTGGCTGTTTTCACGCTAATTCACCTAAAGACTTCAATATTATTTTTTTATTTAAATTTGTTTACTTTTGCAGAGCCTGCAGTTAGTTTACTAAACACATTTACTCTATGCAATAGCCTCAGAATTTAATAATTCATGAGTCAAAAAAAAAAACATTTTGAGAAACCAGGAACCAAACATTAGCCTACCTAATTTATCAGTATGTGACTTTGCTAGCTGATAAAATGTCAGTGACATTTCTTACTGTCTCAGCGTCATCATGGTTAAAAGAATTTAAACATAATGGGTGTTTTTTATGGCATTCAGTAAAATTTAACAGAAGCCACTTTTAAACTACAAATTCAAGCTTCTTAAAATTTCAACTCTTCTGTGGAACTCCAGCAAAAATAGTTAAAAAGACAAAGCACCTTGCCCTCACCTTCCAGGACTAGGGATTTAGAGTGTACCAGTGTATCTCTGAGATGCTAGCAGTCCATGCACATCATTCTCAGACTGAAGAAGGGCATCTAATCGGTGGAGGATTTCCATACCTGCCTCCTGCCTCTGGTTATCTGAAGTACATCACGTATCTGGCCAAGCTTTATTTCAAGACTCTAGAAATAGATAAGCAAGTGACACAAATGGAGATAACACTAATCCCAGAGTGGTGCTGGGTGGCCACTGCGCAACAAAAAGGCAATGAAGGGGGCCAGGGGCCACAGCAAAGCCTTACTGAAATAGGAGATAGACAGGGGGATTGGAGAAAAGGAGACATGGAAGGAGGGAGATAAAAGGAAAAGAAGCTGGGAGAAAAAAGAAAGATGATTGATGAGGCCACAAAATGAGAGAAAAGCAGGAGATAGAGTGAGGTTTTGCAAGGGGGTAAAGGAGCGAGAGAAAGAGACAAGTGCAGATAATAAATGTGTCGAAAAGAAGTGTAAAACTCCAGGCAGGGGGTGGGGTGGCGGCATTATTACAGCCATATAAAATACTCTGCTGGCAGGTAAGACTGCAAAACATGGACATTCTAAAACCTTCTCCTAGTGTCTTTATGACTGTTGCCTAGTGTCATACTGGTACTGCAGTACTGCAAGTGAATTTTTTTTTTTTTTTTTGATACCGCTAGCACAAATTTAACATTTCACAAAACTGTCTGATCCAGTCTTAACATGAAAATATTGATTAGGGCAGCTTTAAAAGCATATGCTTTGTTGATCCAATCATCAATCAATCATCTACCCTACCCCTCTTGATATAGATGCAGCACAATTTCCGTTTTGTGCTATTTTATCTTAATCTGGCACATCCAATGTAGACTGGCATAGGGCAACTATTTCAGTCAGAATTTTCCTCCCCTCTCAACATCGAGGAGTTACCATTCCTGTAGCTGCATCAAAGGCTAAGTGAGGCCCAAGATGACTGTCATTTGTTTGGAGAAATACAAACAAGACAGGGTTTACAGCAGGTTAATAATCTGTGCAGACAGACCTCTCGCCAGTTACGACACCGCTGTCGACACACACTACATTACTTTTGCTCAGAGAGATTACTGTCTTTATCTGTATAGTCACTACAGGTCTTTTACAGTAAATGAGAACACTCACTGATTTAGGCAGATGGAAAAACAATCATTGCTGTCATTTTTCTAGGTCTTGGTTATGAATAGTTTACCTTCCTTTTTATTTTTTAATTACAGGTTATCATTTTTGGGGGGATAGCCAAACAAAATTCCTCCTGTTCTATTTCATTTTAATGTCTCGGTCACACATGTTACAAGAATAAGATCCACTTTGGCCTTAACACAATACTAGATGAGAACATTTTAGTTTCCAGTTACAAGATCATTGTAGATAACAGGAATTATAATGAGGTTGTTTGCCGAAGGACAACTATGAAATGATATGAAAAACAAAATTCAGCGGTTGACTATATAATAGCAATATTATGCCAGTTTCTCCACCCACCATACTGTGAGTGGAGCCCCACTTACAGCAGTCTGGCTGTGATGACAAGGACAAGGAATGACAAATCTCTTGAGAGCGACATCTCTGTGACAGACTTGAATAAAATGTTTGACTAAAGTGTCAAATATTTGAACTCCTTGAACCGCCTGACGTGCTCTTGATCTACCTTGCCAGACACTCTCAAAAGTGAACACGACACCCTGGTAGACAGATAATAGAAATCAAGCCTTGATGTGTTTTTTCTTTCTGCATCTATCTTGCTTTGACCTGGAAACAGCTACGAATTCTTTGAATCACACAGCAGTCAAGCATAAAATATTACAAAAAAGACAATACAGATTTCCCACTGAATTTCATCACATTGGCGAGTGTTACCTGAGGAGTGAGGTTGGTGTTTTTACATGGGAATGCGGCAGGTTTGCGACTAAAGAACCCAAGCACTGGATTTTGGTGACACTTTTACAGTCTTCTTTCAGTGTGTCCTATTTACCAGTTCATGTTTTTATCTTAGTTAGATTGACTGTGAAGCCGGGATGAGTCTCTAAAGAAATTAGCACTCTCAATCAGGTATCTGAGGGCACAAGGATCCACCAAGAGTGTCAAAGTCATGCATTAGGGTCGCGTGATACAATAAAATTTTTCAGCCATAATCAGCACAGCAGACGATACATTTAGAAAGGAATGTTTACTACTTCCAAAAGCCCTTTAATGTTTTTTTTTCAAATCTTATAAACAAAATATACTCAAAAAATATATATATTCTGGGGAAAAAAAGGAAATATTCTTACATGTATTTTCCTTACTAAAATTAGAAAAAACAAATATCGTTTACTGAATCTGTTGTTAATTTGTCGTCATTAACTAATTTACTAAGTTACAATGTTAACTCATTTTAAAGCTTTTATTCAAATCCAAAAGTAGAAAAATAAACTCAGGAAAACCATCTTGGTCAATCTTTGAACTGTCCGAACCCACAGGTTCCTATCACAACTTGTCAGCTCATCAAATATTGACACTTGTGTTTTGCATCTGATTTCGATGCACATTGTGTCTGTGTCCTATGCACATCCAACGCAAGCATTACCCTGTCAGCATTCTTTTCACAATAATGACTAGCTCACTCAACATTATCCCTTACTTATTGACCTTTGCACTTATTTTGTCTTTCCTGTGAAACGCTATTCCATTCTCTTGTATGAAACTGCATCAAAATGACCATTTAAGGAAATCTTCATCTTAAAATTTTGGTGTTTGGGCTCTTCTTACACTGTACATGGCACCTTCATTATCTTTCTAGTCACCCAGAAACTGACAAGTATTATTTAACAAATGACAAAAAAGCAGTTTGCTTTGACTTCTACAGTAAGTTTTTCTGTAACGGCATGTATTGTTTTTAATTGACATATATTCTGATACCAATGTAGTATCTGTGAGAACCTAATGCCCACTTACTCTACCTCAACCCATGGCAGTTCACAGCTGGTGCTGTAGACCGCCAGGTGCAGTTTGATCTGATAGGACCCTTATGATGCCAATAACTTGATTCTTGAGCCACAACCTAGTGGACAGCTCATGTCCTTCTAGACAACTAAAAGAGCTGCAGTTCTGTCAGCAGCTTTTATTTGTCTAACATACTCATCGTGCTGACAAGACATTTCTGTGTGTGATGTATTACTGTTACTTGCCTTGTTCAATTTGTTTTAGTCTGTTCTTTCACTGTATAGATATTTTAAATTGTGTCCTACCAGGAGACAGTAATTTGCCAACCAAAAATTAGCCTTGGGCTAACTCTAGTACAATGCATCAATAGTAACATTTGTGTTTAATATTGTAGATGGACCCTTACAAATAATGCATACATATATATATATATATATCGCATAATAATTTTCACACTTACATAGTGCCAGAATTCATCAGTTCTCCGTGTGAACAGGAAATCATAAGAGAGAAATAGAATCTGGTTGTAGCTATAAGCATCTATGGAAGAAAAAAAAAAGGAAAAAGAAAAAATGGCATAATTGTGTAGAGAAATTCATATTTTGGCCAACATGAAAGTGTGAGAAACTGTATTCAGCACTCTGTCTAAGTACTTTTGCAGCATGACAACAATAATCCATCTAAATCCATGGATTTTCATCAGTTACTTATACTTACTTAATACTATGGTGTGACCACATATATCACAAATTATCATTTAATTAGGACTGATTGGCTCATGCCACACTGATGAAGAACGGCTTTGGATGAGAGGATTAATATGTGGTGGTATACATAGAGATGTCACTCCTCAAGCATCCATCCTCCATTAGTGCTGCAGCAGTCCTATCCTGGAACTGTTGCAGCAAAGTTATGTCTCTGAACTCGCAGGCACATTCTGATGAAATTAGGAAAAAAGAGGGGGGGTTGTTTTTTTTAAGTTGATGGGATATCATGCAACATTAACACTATTTAAATTAAAGGTATAATATGTACCATTTCCACATTAATATCTAAAATGAATAGAATCATTACATGTGTACTATTTTGTTGCACTGTTTACTTTTTAGTATTGTATTTTTATTTGGTTGCCCATCAATTGAGTCTTATCCGCTTTACTCCTTTGAGTTGCTATAAGGGTAAACATGCAAAAACACCAAGTGACTTGTCAGAGTGTGAAAGAGGAAGCTGTGAGCTAACTACTCTACTGTTTTCTATTAAAGGAGAAGTTTGTTTTTTTGCACATTAAACCTAATAATAAGGGTTTTTCTGATTACATACAATGTTCTACATCACTTTTATGATAAATGGTGCATTGCTGAGAGCTGAAGTTCATTGCTGACATCACTGCTAGCTTCCACAATATATTCAAAAGGGCATTTCCTGAATCCTTAAAAAAACACAATAAATGCTTGTTTTTCAAAGATGACAAACAACAACAAGTCGTCAGTGTTGTCCACTGTTATTCTGTCAGCAATGAGCTTGAGCTCTCAGCACTTCACTTTGGTCATAAAAGTTATGTAGAACGTTGAATAACTGTATAACTGGAAAAATCCTTTTTATAAGGCTTAATGTGCATAAAATCAAACTCGTTTAAATTAGTGGCTAGCTACTTCATGACATCATCAAACTTTTTGTTTTTATTTTGATTGAGACCCTTCATAGCTGAAATTACAGTACATACTAGAAGTTTAAAGCCATAAAATATAACCTGACACAACAGCTACTAGACAACATCTGTTTCTTTATATAAACAGCTTCCATGACACTGCTCATGCATTGTGCTATAAATCCTTGTATTTCCATTTTTTTCTCCTTCACTCTACTTGGCAGATGACATTGTCTCCAAGGTATCACCTCATGACCCTGGGACCAAGTCAAACTACTGAATATGTATTAAAACACTGTCAGAAATGTCACCAATTCTTTTTGTAAATGACTTTAAAACTGACTTTTTTTTTAAGACAAGGAGGCAGCAGATTCATGTAATATTTATGGTTGAAGGCACAATAGAGGAAGAATTTTACAGAGGTGTCAACAGCTAAGCTGCATGTTGCATAAGCCTGTATGTACACATCATCAAGCACAACTTGATAGCTCAATTATCATACCAAGTGCAGTTCCAGCTCCCTCTCTTTAGGGTTTCTGAGGTGTAAAAATTGGAGGGGGGGGGGGCTTTTTTGGATTGTATAAAGAAAATGAAACCCTACCTTTTTGTCTTTTTGTCCACTGTAAGAAAAAAGCAGTTAATTAAAAAGTTAGAGTATGAAGATGTTCAGCTCTACCCTTCCGCCTGAAAAGTGTGTCATCACTGCTGCATCAGCTCAACAGCAATGGAGAGTCTTTGCTTTTTTCTCGTTTTTTTCCCCTACTCTCTCAATTCTCCAATTTTCCAAGTTCATCAAAATGCTAATCTCATTACCTTGTGGGTGTGTATGTTTTCAGGCTTTTGCATGTTGCTGCATCAGAGAGCATTTATTTTTGTGTGCATGCATGAGTACAGGGGGATAAGTATGCCTGTTTCTTTGTGTGTGCATGTGTGTGTGTGCTATAGTAAGGGCACTTTAATACAATTTACAAATGCTCCCATGGTGCTTTTACATCAGAGAAACATTAAAAGCTCCTCCATAACCGCTTCTCTCTGCTTCACCAACTGTTCTGGCTTACATAGACTGAGAACTGGGCTTAATCATCAGACAGGGAGAGATTCCCTTCAGAACTGCCTGGTGAGCTCAAACCCCAGCATCGTCTTCTGTGACTCTTCCCCTCTACAAGGCTTGATATTTAATGCATAGGTGCCTTGGCAGGCAGTGATGGACGGGAGGGAAAGTTGAAGCTGACATGGGGCTGGCAGAATGCAAAGCTGTCAAAACAGACCCACGTCTGCGAGACACATCTTATGAGGAGAAATGGGGTTGAGGGTGGTGTTGATGGGTGAGAGGGCTGACAAAGAGCAGTGAGAGGTGTAAAGGTGACTGGAAGAAGTTCAGAGAAGGAGAAAAGGAATAAAGTGAAATGAATTATGGAATCTGCCTCTATCTGGGACTTTCCTGTGAAAGATGACAGAGGATAAGAACTTAGTTCTCCTTTGCTGCGGGGTAGAAGACCAGTCACAAAATGTGACACGTGGCAATCATTCTGTTATGACATTAATAATCAAATGATTCATTTCTTACAATTTTTGAAATGAGTAGAAGTTTTTCTTTTACTAAATGCTGCTGTGAGCAGGCTTTACTGTCCACAGTATTTTTTTTTAGACTTCAAAATGTAATATACTGTAACTGCACAAAACAACTGACTTACAGTAACTGATTTATTCATGCATTCAAAGGGGCAAAAGACAGTGCACTCCTTATACAAATTTCCAGTGTATAGCTGTGTGTAACCAGCTTTTATCTCGTATCTAACTGCTGCTGTTTGGCTGCCAAGTGAAAGGTTTGGTATGTCTTATCTAAAAACTCTGACAGTGTTGGACAGGTGGGTGGTATGTGCTTTGAAAGACTTTTTATTGCTCCGATGTTAAAGCTCATAGCTCTTAAATGGTTCTGAAGAGACTTCAGGTAGGCCCAGAAGGATGTTTAAAGAGATAATTCTTTAGCTGTACGATGCCTAACTTAGGATGATAAAAACATAAATAAAATGGACATGACTGGAAAATGTAATTATCCACATCAAATTGACATTTACAAACCGTGTGTACACACAAATCTGTACTAAAACCATGTGTAAATGATTTCTGAGTTGCAGTTATTGTGACATTTACCAAATTTGTCACCAATCCAAGACATAATTTATCCGTGGAGTGTGACTAATTCTTGTAAAACCCCTTTTTTAAAATAAAAGCAGTAAATTTAACACAGCAGAACTTAGTTTACTTCATAAATTATTATATTATATTATATTATATTATATTATATTATATTATATTATATTATATTATATTATATTATTTACTGTACACTGCCCCCTGCAGATGCAGCTTTTTATGAAATCTGACTTCAGAGGAGAATTTAGATGTTTACTTTCTGACAGTCTAAGAGAAGCAATATGATTGAGAATAAAGATACAAAACATTTTATATAAATCACAAAAATTTACCTGGCATACAGAAAACACTCTGATTCTAACAGTTGTGTTCTCACATACAGCTTCTCTGGGTATCTTTGGATAAGTGCAGGATTTCTGTTGTGTTTACACAGTGTGCAAGTAAAATCATTCATTTGCCTTTGACACTGGACTTGTAAATAAAAACTATTGTTTGTATTTTTACTTAGTAATAATTTAAAAAAGACAGCTTCGTAACACAATATCGAATTGATCATACCCTGATTCTTTTCACCACAGTCATCTGTGTAGCCTATTTAGATGATTTAGGTGGTAGATGAATATTTAGCAGTTGTAGTGCTAACATAAATCTCTCCCATGTGTCAAGGTCTTTACACTTGAAGATGCACTCAGTGGGCGATCAATCATTATAGCTATCGTGTTGTGGACCCTGTAATGTTCACAAGTCTGAGTGATGACACATTTGCCCAAAAAAACATAGCTTTTCTAAGTGACACTGACCACATTGTGATATTTATTCAGGCATGTTTGGCTGGAGAGCAATATAGCTGCATCATGACATATTCCCCCAATTGTTGCTGTTGCAAATATTGTGATGTAATGTTTCCATCATGCAGCAGGTGTTTCAAAGCCTCTCTCTGCAGTATGCTACATTTCCCCCTGCCTCAGGGAATAAGTAGACTGAGACGTGGTGCCATCCAGCCTTTAAAACCTCATTTCGTATTTTCCATTTTTTAAAGAATATGAAATTCTGTGTGTATCTTGAACTTTATTGAAATTCTAAAAGATGCAGTTCACCTGTTTGACTGTTATTAAATGTGTTAACCTGATCCTCGTAACACATTCTCATTGGGTCATTTTATGTATTTCCATCTCATACACACTTTTGAAATCTTGAATATCCCTTTAGTGCATCTCTCAAATTTTATGTGAGCATGCCCAGGCTATTTGTCCAATTATGCTGCATTAGGTAAGCTAGAGGTTTACAGCAGTCAGTGGCTAAAAGCAGGGATGATAACGGTTATTGTGTTATTTCTCTTTCATTAGATCAAAGCTCTGGGAAAGGGAAAACATCTACTGAGTATAGAAACGTTGTCGTGCTGCTGTCTGAAGCCGGAATTCAAAGCAACAGCCTACTGCTGCGCAGTAATCTTCTGCAGGTATTAGCAATGGAATGATGACCAAAAAAAGAAATTAAAAAAACCCAGCAGAGTTATGGAATTCAGATCAGTGGTAACAAACACTGAACAATGTCAACAAACCAGAAAAAGACATGTAAGATGTCAATAAGCATTAACATAAACCTAACACTAGTTAAGTTTAATTCATATGTAATTGCCCTGACAGATCACAAATCCAAGCTACTTTCTCACCTTTTTTTTCTTTTTTAAATAAACAAAAGTCATGTTCTGGTACTTTTTAATGTCTTTAAAGCTGGCAATGCTGTTCGCATCTGAGTTGCAGGGAATTTCAATCAAAATGCAAAATCCAGAGGGGGAAAATTCGTCAAGCCAAAGTCCAGGACAACATAATGTGCAATTTGCTCTATGGTTCAGTGCAATATTTTATTTTCTGTGCCCTTAGTTAAAGAGGCCATATTATGCTCATTTTTTGGGTTCTTATTTTATTCCTGGTTACTACTACAGCAAGTTTACATGCTTTAATGCTCAAAAAACTCGTCTGTTTTCCCATATAGCCGATTGCAGCAGCCTTGTTTTTCCAGGATTTTTGCCTCTGTCTGAGATGCTCTGTTGCAGCTCCTGCCCCGCCCCTAAAGGCTTACGCTGCTCTGACTGGCCAGTTCAAAAACACACCTTCCAGATGAACCTATAGAGAAGCCCTGCACACTGTGACACCCTGGTCTGAATTTTAAAAAAAAAACTGATGAGAACAGAGCGTTCAGAGCCATTAGAAACAATCCACAGGGATTACTGCTACATACACTTACCTCATTATTTCATACTTTGGCATCATTTAAAACAGCAATCTAAGTCTGTAACATCATTTATAAGTTGAAAGAGACAGAAAAGCATAATATGACCCCTTTAAGGTTTTAGTTGGTATTTTTGCTCAGAGATGCTCTGTGCTGTGTTTTATAGTGGCACTTTATATTGCCACTTTAAGTACAGAACATATGAGATTAACGGTTTTGAAAGCCTGCAAGAAGACTAAACACAGAACACATTTTATCTTTACTTAAAAGTTTTGTTTCCGTTTGCAAACACCATGTGTAATTATTGTTCTCTGACTTACTCCCTGGCCCATTGTCTGGCAATATTTGCATCAACTAGCATTGATTTGATTGACTAAGTAGAATCATGCAAGATAATTTACAGCACATGAAATTTGTCCTTGAATCTTTGCTGGCTGCTAAATTAGTCCTGTAGAGGCTACTAAAGCTGCACCTAGAAACGCTTACTCAAAATTTAATAGTTCACAATAATTTATTGGTTACTGGTATGGATCACAACAAGATGGCATCTGCATCTGGGTCCCAACCTGATTTGCCTACGAGAACCTCAAAGAGATGGACAGAGATGGCAGGTTGACATTTTGAAAATTTTGCTAACAAGGGGGATAGCATCCCTAACCCTCAAACTGCGCATTAAGAATCAATGGTTTCAATGACCATTCTCAAATAAACTGTCTTCTCAAATCGATCACATTTAAAGTCAGTCAAGCTGGATGAGCCTTAAGCAGGAAGAGCAGTGGGGTGTATGAAATCGGCCTCATGTGTTGCAAGATCCAAGCTATGCAATAATCAATTAGACTGTGACCGCAAGGATAAGGAATGAAGTGGGGGAGACAGAATCCAACAGCTGAGCAGTTCCTCTATTGTATAATCAATGCCTTACAAAAAATGTACAGTCCTCTTCTGCAATTTAGGTTACAAGCTGACATGAATATATAATCCTGCAATTTCAGTCAAGTTTACATATATTTTACTTGAAATTATCTTGTTATATTTTAGGGGTTTTATTGTGCCACAGGAAACCATTTTCCCCATTGTTCATATATCACCTTTTAAGTATGCATGCACACATTGCTTTTAATCAAGCATTTTTTAAATGGGTTTCAACACCTGCTCAAATAGGCAGTTATAAAATTTGTATATGAAACAATAGTAATACAAACGACCAGGGAACCTTTTTACATACTGTGTGTTTTTTTGTTTTGTTTATTGTGCAGTAAATATCCAACTTGCAGATTTGTGACCCAGAATTAGTCGTAATTTTGAGGAACATTTTGTATTTGATAACATAACATTGTACGGTACAAGTGTGTGTGTGTGTGTGTGTGTGTGTCTATGCATATTGGGGTGGGTGGGTGGGTGGGTGGGTGGGGGTGGTTAATATTTAGCATGGGTCATACCTCAGAAGGTTTCCTCCAAAAGTTCAGCTGACAACAGCAGTACACATGCACACAGCAATGAAAGGAAATTAGCAGCAGTTAAGAAGCTAGTGTAGAAGTGACTGAATGTCTTTTTAAATAACCATAACAGCACAAATAATTGACATGAAAATCCCTATACAAATAAAGAGGATGATTCCTGAACTAGAAAAACTAATTAAGTTCTCTTTAAAACAGTCCCCCCAGTGCCTTTAAAAATATATGTCAAATTACAGAGAATTGCATCATTATTTTTGTCTTTTTCCGGGAAAGAACCCCCTTACCCTTAAGCCATTTACACTGCTCACTGCAATCACTGCTCTGTATTACAGTTACAGAGGAACATATACACAGCATCTGCACAGCACCGGTATTCAATTCAGTAAGGGTACAATGTGAACCTTGAGGAAATAACTGTAATTATATCACATCCATAGCCCACCTTTACTTTTCTGTATATAACAAGATAATTGTAATAACGTAAACACAGTTACTGTAATTTCATAATTAAAACACAATGCAGCCTGATTACATAGAATACTTTTGTGTATTTGCGAACAATATATCAACACATACATTGTATGAAAACCCCTCGCTTCAAGTGAGCTCATTTAGTATTAACTGTAACAAAAACATTGTAAAATGTCTATCAAAACTGATCTAAAATTCAAATGAAACTGCATTGATACACAGTTCATCATAATATCATAAATATGTACTTTTTGTTGCCTGTTTTAAGTATTTGATTTCTTTTTAGTGCAGAAACTAAGGTCACTGCTGTTGTGCCTATGCTCTGCACTTGTCTTGAATCACTTGTCAATCAAATCTTTCAATCAATGCTATTTACTCCTTAAGGGATTTTCCGTTAACAATTGAGAGCCTTTTAGTGGCTTATAACTGTGACACACTCTCCTGTGGCAGCAGCCCCAAACATCAAATGCATCATTCCTTAGCAACAGTGTTAGAGTGTTTTAATCTTTCACCAGCTGGAGGCTGCATCACTATTGCATTTGTTTATCAATAAGCAATTGAGAAAAACTCAGGAAGAGGAAAGTGCTGCAGCCAGCTGAACACAAGCCTGGCCAAAAAGATATCTACGTGACACTGATGACGCCACATTTTGAATTGTTATGTCCGTATTTCACCACTAGGGTACAAACGGAAGATTTGTGTATGGACTGGGGCCATTGTTGAAGTCACCTCTGCACTTGCAGCACTGCTGCCCATTTTCCTGACAAACAGCACACCGAGTTCATCATTCATCATTCAGCATATTGAGTTCTCTGGATGATCCTGCTGGAGAGCAACCTATGATTGACCCGGAGAGATAAAATTACAGCTCAATATGAAGAAAGGAGTAACGGCCTGATGCAGTGAATGAATCAGAGCGGGGACATACATTTCCCATCAATCAAAGTACAGTGTCCTCATTAAAACCTACCTATTTGTATGTGAGTGAGAGAGTGTATAGGTGTGTATTTGTGTCCTAAGGGGCCCATTGTTCAGTCCGCTGGTCATATTGCTCACTTTAAATCACCTCATCAACTTTAATACCTTCTGTGAGTTGATACACCCATCTCCCTGGTCAAGGAGAGTCACACACACATATAATATGCT
>JAQLOL010000004.1:2352076-2363238 GCA_029783665.1 Naso thynnoides
GGAGCCTTGACGCCAAACTCAAATGTACAATAAAGCTGCTTCAAACATTTTAATCGTGAGTTGTCTGACTGAACTGTAAGTTATGAAGCTATTCAGTGCACTATGGTTGACTTACTAATCAGCCATCTGAAAACTGAGGTTGTTGGTACAGCATTTCTCCATTGTTGTTTGTTTACTGCTTAATCCACAAAGATTTTTTAGTAAGGATTTAAATTGCACAAATTTGCTTGAAATAGAAGCTACTTCAACTACAAACTTATTTACACTGTATTAGTTTGGCTACAAAAACAAATAAACAAACAAAAAAAACCTATACTTCTGTTGAACATACCAACCTACACTACAATCAACTCCAGTGTTGCTAGAAGGGAAACTTTCTTGCTGAATTTGCCAATTTTTAAGACCTCTTAGGGTTTTTTTGTTTTGTTTTGTTTTAAAAACTGTGTAGATCCTTCGGTCAACCAAGCAGCACTTTGACAGAAACAGCACTGTTAAGACCTGAGTCCAATGCACTCATTTTTCTATATATTGCGAAAATTCCCAGAATGAGATAAACTGGAGGCGCCAAGCAGTGAGGATGATTTTTGTTCTTCTGCTTCCTAAAAAAGAAAAAAGAAAATAGCTGGGTTTATCCAATCCTGAGAGCCAGACAAGAGCAAGGAGAGTTTTACCTGCTGATAAAGGAGCTGTGCAATTATTGCGATCGCTTCCATTTGCGTTTGAGGATGTCAGTGATCTAATTTTATTCTCTGTTAGATTTACTGGAACCATATATTAAAAGAAGACTACCAATATCCATGAACCCGTTGACCCTGAACAGCCGCTGCCTGTATGTCTGAGGTAGGGACACACACAGATGTATGCATACACACACAAACACACACTTCCATGCCATTTTGGTTGATGAGGTTTGCATGTACAGCGGCTCTGAATAGTCAAACAACCCTCTAAAAGATTTGGACCATGTGAAAAATCACAGAAAATCCAACCTGTTCCGAAATAATAATGGCAGACAAAAGTTTCGGAGTCAGTGAGTAAACATGACTGACACAACATGAGATTGTTTTGGGGTTTTTTGCCTTTTCTTTTCTTTCCATTTTTTTTTCTTGTTTGGAATGCGCAGCAATTTCGGACTTAAATAATCCCACAATCCCCCTCTCTTTTTAGTCCGGGTCTTTGATGATCTCAGTTACAGTCAATACAACAGACTAAGTAAAGATACAGTACAAATTCATGAGATAGTATTGTGATAACAGTTCTAAAACTAATGATAGGTCATGATAAAGCTAGTTACCGTCACTTACATTTACCTTAACTAAAATCTGTTTTTAACTTAAATTTTGAAAAATCTTGAATAGGTAATAAATTCTCAAAGTCACACTAAGAAAATAATAGTTTAGACACTGCAACAGTGGGCAACTTCCAGGCAGACTTCAGCTACTTTCTGTTGGAAAAAAAATGGAAACACTGAGATACTAAGTGAAGTAGGTAAACACACTGATGCTATTTCACACTACTACTAAAAATAGTGTACCTTCCCTCAAATTAAAAAAGTATGACCCTTCCCTATTTCACTGCAGTGTACCCCTCCCACAAATATCGTAAGGTTCCTTAGGGTTGGGCGACTGTAAGGATATATCAACTATCAGCAATGGGTTGTTGGTTTGTTTGAGCTAATATTTTGTTCTTTTTTAGACATTTTATTTTACTAAAATTAATGGTCCATCTGCATGAAATTTTCACTCAATAAATAATAAATCTGTAAGCGCCAAAAATAGGAACAGGCAGAGTCTGTGGTTTTCTAACTGTGATTAGGAAGGAGTCAAGGAGGAGCAGAAATGACCGGTGCAAAGAAATGTCGACAGATTGCCTGTGGGGCTGGGATCTGTGTGTAAGTTGCCTGAGCAAGTTTACAACCAGTGCAGCTCAACCATTTAGTTGAGAGTTGAGAGTTGAGAATAATTATAATTATACATAATGATTATATGCAATGATTGTACACCAGTCCAAAAACTTTTGAAAAAATGTTGTGTGCAAGTAACCACATTTTTTCAGGCAAAAATGAACTTCATTCTAGTGTGCTCCTCAGTACAGGCCTTGTCTGGTGAGAGAATACAACAATTCTGACCAAGAAATCTGAATGTTCAACAGAACATTTAGAATGAATTCAAATCGGCATTACTAAGCCACATCCATGGCAACGTTGCTGACAGGTGCTTTCCTGCTGCTCTGTGAGTGTAGAGAGTCGGAGTAACACCCTGGACACACATCAGCGTCAGCAGCATGTCTGCTTGTTTTTTCGGTTCCCATTAAAACAGATTTGAGCAGGTAAACAGCATGTGGGAGAGATGCGTCAGGTGCAACGCAACAGTTTAGCTTAGGAGGCTCACCGATTTTTTCTGCAACACACATGCGGTTCTCTGCTAAAATAGACAGAGAAATAACCTGCAGACATCATACCAGCAACATTCACCATAGTTTCAACATTTTCAGTGTGTTTTTAAAAATAAAAGCTCTCTTAAGCATTAATGTGCAAAGAATCCCTTCATTTAAAGATTTAATTATGAAACATTAGAAGGATCTCATTATGTAATAACAGACCATATTTAAACTAGTTTAGGATTTCATTTTTAGATAAATGACAGTCAAACTAGAGACCCAGTGTAGTTAACTAGGTTATTTTATATTAAGAAAGAAAAAAAGAAGATCATATGAAGAGCAGTAGTTTTAACAGACACCCAAGAATGCCTTGCAAATACCTTTTTTTTCCAAGAGAAAACATGCCAGATGAAGAGGGATTACCCTGTTTATTTTTCTATTTTTTACAGTTTTAGGCACACAGCTTTCAGTCTCAGTGTAGTGTGAATTAAATGCATCATAAAATGACAAGAAACACTTTCATATTAATGGAAATTATCAAACGAAAATTCTCTTTAGAGAGACAAGGCATGTAGAAGCAGCACTGCCTGCAGCAGATGCAGAAAAGGCAGCAGAGGCTGCATGTGTGAACAACAGCGAGCGAGACGAAGCAGACTGGCAACGCAGACGAGGTAGACGCAAGATGTGTGTCCTGGGCGTAACAGTTGCAATTGCAGTGCCTATGTTCTTTAGAGTGTTAATCATTAATAAATATGGACTGAAGATGAATTGCTAGATATAATCCTGTTGTGGATTTTGGAAGTGATTACATCTATCCTTTTCACTAATCACTGTCTCCTATAATGTAGTGCTTTAGTAAGTACTTTAAGTGCCTTAATACAACAGTTCTACAAACTCCAATTTAATTGACAGTAAAAAGCAAAAACAGGTTATGTTTCGTTTGTTTATTTAATCATTCTTTTGGCTCCGCCAGCATAAATAGTTCCACAACTGGACAGAGATAGGACTGCAAAGCAGCCTTCACATGATGAGAACTCTGCACTTTGCTCACCACCAGGTAGGGCACAGAGATTAGGCACAGCAGAGGAGCTGTGTCAGTGTTGCTTGGCAACAACCACGCCACTTGTCACCTCGGGAAGTAGAAGAAAAGGAAAAGGAAGACAAAAAGTTTGTTCACTAAGTATTTAAGTTTGTCTCAAAAGAAGGCTCTATTCTAATGATTCAGCAGCGAAAAAATCGACCTGAGTTTGTGTGCATGACGACACTATGGAAAAAGAGTTAAACTTGGTCAGAGAGCAAGGTTGTTTTTTTTTTAGTCTTTCTCTCCCTCCTCTGCATGTAAGTGTTGCTTCCAGATCTTCTTTGGCCGCATACAGCTGATATCTCATTGGCTGTACTTTGAAAGTTCAGTGGCAAACTAGGTCAAAGTTCAAATAATTTGAATGGCAAGGTTAGCAGTGCCACTTAGTCAGGCAACGCCACTCTTTCCATTGAAAAAAAGGCACAGCCGGTGTAGAGACTTTAAGCAACACAAACAATTAACATATTCCTTCAAACTAGCTTACTTTATAAGTTACAGCTGGGCTAGCTACAGTACAGTTCGTTTCAAAGTAACCTAGCAACCGATGGTAAGTGATTAGAACACAGTGGAGTAATATGTATAGGCTAGTTAAAAGACCTATGGGGGTGCGTTCTGATTATTAAGTAGGTTCCCTATGACTAAGCGATCGCAAGACACCCTCAGAGACGTTGTATTCTGTATCAGCACTCATGGAATGCCTCTTGTCCAATCAAATTACTTGGTCAGAACTAACTGTTCTATAATGGATCTTACAGTTATCTTAATGGGAAAAAAAATTCAAATATGCTTGTGGTCTCTCTGGTGGCTGGCACCATGCTGCCAGGCCTGTTGCAGTCACTGGCAGGAGAGCAGGATGTTCAACCAGAGCTATAGATTTCACATTGGGTTGTGGTCATCGTTTTTTTTAGTTAATTTTATCTTCTGTACTTATTGTATAAAGCAATATGTGTAATTTTTGATTCGTCTAGCTAAACTGGCACATGTCTGTATGGATCTACAGTGTGTAGACGGCCTAATCACTTACCAGATTTTCCAGCTATTTCTGCCACCTTCTATTTCAATTGTATGTCACAGAAGATGAACAGTGAAGCATCATACATTATACATCATATAGCAATTATTAGTTTCTCTTCCTTTGTGGGGGATCAGAGGAAACTTATGTTTGCTCAGAACTTTTCTTGCTGTAGAAAGACAATTACATCCTGATCTGCAATAGGCTGCTGCCTCAGTGTTATCCCTGTGCATTCATATAAAGTTGAGCTCTGCTCAACTTCAAATCGATGCGCTGGTTGCTGGAATCACGCTGCTGCCGAGGCAACAGATGCCCTTCATCACAAGTGTACATTTTAAATGAATGACAGCTTTTGAACTCCTGAAGTTTTTGGTTTGAGTCTGCCGTAAGAATATTGAAGGCAGTGACTCGCATGCACTTACTAACATGCGTGCATGGCTGGCTTATCTAATACAACAGAACAGAGAAGCTCACATTGCAACGCACACCAAGAGATCACGACTTCATTCTCTGCTAACAAAACCATCGCTCTACCATAGTACCAAAAAAGTTTTTTTTTTTTTTTGTAATAATAATGATTTGAATCTCATGAATGAAGCCTTTTCAATAAATTACTTTGTATGGTCTTTTAAATGCAGGCATCATAACATAAACACAGTGGAGCATTTAGAACCACATCTTTTAATTTCTATCTCCTATTTCTAAGCTGTTGGTCTCTTTACGTTTGGTTTTCTGCTTTTTGTTAATCTTCTCGAGCCTGCTCAGGGATGAATTTGTCCACTTATTTCCACTTTGAAGCTGTATTTGATTTGACTATGTGTAACCATGTTCTCACTTTCTCTCTTTTTTTCCCCCTCTCAAACTCTGCCTCAATGTCAGGGCAGCAAGGCAAAGACAATTAAGGTGTATAAATATGTAAATATGGTCACGGCAGCTCAGTGGGAGGAACAGCGTAATGACATTTTCTGCCCTCGTTTGGCTAATCCCCAAGACACCTCCAAATTAGAAACCTTAATGACAACCAATAACGCACAGATGGTCAAACTCTGGGGGCACACTGGCCCTTCTGATGCTGCCCAGACTCCTTGCAGCATTGCTCTCCATGCCAACAATACACACATGCACAAACACACACACCCACACGCATGCACACACGCACGCACGCATGCACACACACACACACACAAACAGACAAAGGGACACAGATAAACACGTACAAACAGACAAGCCAGCACTGGCATGCAGGGAAACAGGGACACAAGCATGTATGATGCAGAACACAGTGCACGCACACACATACACACACATCCACAAAATACACACACACACACACACACATACATGCATGTCACGTGCCAGATGCCTCCCAGGCCCAAGGGGGTGATCATGGTCGTAGCTAGAAGGTCGGGTCTTGGCATGCCTTTTAAGGCCAGGCACGGCTTTGCCTCATTGTGTATTTTTACTCCCTGAGTGTGTGTGTGTGTGTGCGCGCGCGTGTGTGTGTGTGTGTAAAGGGTTATTGTTTGGTGTCTCAGGTAATATGTCCGACGAGGCTTTGTGGCAGATGTCGGCCATCCGTCTTGCAAGCTGACATATAGAAACACTCCCTGTGGTCAGATCTCAGGAGATAGGGTTGAGTGAATGCAAGGAAAGAGTGTATATGTGGAGTATGTGTAACACAGAGAGGGAGAGAGCAAAGTTGAGGCACAGAGTGAGGTGTTTTGGCTGGTTTCCTACAGTAATTAGTTCAACTGAGCTATTTGTTCTTCCTACCTCTATTAGATCTGGAAATGTTTCTTCAGGGAGTAAGCAAGTTTGTACAGAGGGCAAAACAGTGTAAAGGAAGTAGAAAGAGTTACGAGAGGTGCCAAATTCTGTCAAAGACTATAAAAAGGGTGCATAATCAGTCAGCTCCAGTGTTGATGTGACTCAAAAAAGTAATGAATTACACATTATTAATTTATTTTAAAAAGTAATGCATTACATTACTTATTTACTCCCTGTGAGTACTTTGCTACATTGTTTTTGCACTACTCTACAAGCTCACCTGTCCTGTAATTGCCAGTTAACAATATAACATCAGCTTTAGATAAAACCACATTCTCCCACATTAAAGTCCCACACTGAAGTGTCTTTGTATTACCACAAAGGTGACAGCAAAATTGGGGGAAAAAACAGCTCAAAGAGTTCACTGAAAAATATCTGTAATAATGACTCAATTGCAAGGAGAACCAAGGTGACACTGGCAGTAAGCTAAGGTTCTGTGCTCAAAATAAAACAACATGATAATATTTAAGATTTAAGATTCTTTATTGTCATTTTACAGAAAACACACAACAAAATTCTGGAGCACTCAAAGCACTGGCTCAAAATAAATAAATGATTTTATTCACTCACTCATATTCGCATTCTACACAATTTGTGCCATACACTTCATACACTCATTGCCAATGTATGCAGTTAAAATCAGATGAAAAAAGTGTGCAAATACTGTATATTACTGCACATAATAACTTATTGCACAATCAAAGCTGTAATGTGTTTAGAGGGTTCAGTTCAGTTCGGAGTTCAGTTTTGTAATGGCTTTAAGGTAGAAAGTGTTCTTGAAACTTGTCTCCTGGAGGGCAACAGTTCAAACAATGATGGGCAGGGTGGAATTAGTCTTTTAGGATGTTGTGTGTCCTCTGCAGGCAATGGGAGGTTAAGATGTCGTCCAGGGCAGGTAGCTGTTGGTTTATGATGTTTTGTGCAGTCTCAATGATTCTCTGCAGGGACTTTTTATCTGCTGCAGAGCTGCTACCATACCACACCAGGATGTCATGTGAGGACACTCTCAATGGAGCAGCGGTAGAATGACACCAGGAGCTGCTGTGACAGGTTTGCCTTCCTGAATGTTCTCAATGGAAGTACAGCCGCTTTCGTGCCCAGCAACGTGGTGTTTGTCGTCCATGAGGTCCTCAGAAATGTGTGTGCCCTGGAATTTGAAGTAGGACACCCTCTCCACACTCTCCCTGTTGATGTGCAGTGGTGAATGGACATCCTGCTTCTTCCTGAAATTAATTATGAGTCCTATTGTTTTCTTGATTTTAAGAGTCAGATACTTTTCTGTGCATCACTCTGTCAGCATTCGAACCTCATCTCTGTAGGCAAACTCATCGCCTTCGGTGATCAGCCCCACCACTGTTGTGTTGTCTGCAAATTTAACTATGGTGGTGGTGTTATGAGATGGAACGCAGTCATGAGTGTTCAGTGAGTAGAGGAATGGGCTCAGCACACAGCTTTGTGGGGTTCTTGTGCTAAGTGGAGCCCATCAAGAAGATCATTATTCATAGGCAGATGTTATGCTCTACATACAGGTCAGACATCTTGGAAAACAGTCTGCTGGGTATGATGGTGTTAAATACAGCTGTAGTCCACAAAAAGCTGATGTGCATGTGCCCCTTGTTGTTCCAGGTGGCACAGTACATTGTGGAGGGCAGTGGAGATGGTGTTATTTGTCAACTTGCTAGTTCTGTATGCATATTGGTGGGGTCCAGGGTGGCCAGCAGAGCAGCCTTAATGTGATGCTAACCAGTCTCTCCAGGCACTTTATGATTACAAGTGTCAGTGCCACAGGCCTGTAATCGTTGAGAGATGTTATGGCAGTTTGCTTTGGAACTGGCACAAATGTGGACATCTTCAGGCAGGTGGGGACAGTGCATTGTGACAGAGGAAGGTTAAAGATATTAGTAAATACTTCACCTAACTCGACAGCACAGTCTCTGATGATCCGCCCTGGGACACCGTCTGGGCCAGCTGTTTTCTGTGTGTTGATTTTACAGAGTGTACGAATCACATCAACAGACTGGATGACAAGTGCCTGGCTGTTGGTGGCTGGAGCTGGGTCAATGGTCATCGGTAGTCTTGTCTCCTCAAAGCACACAAAGAAATAGTTGAGCCACTCTGCTACTAAAGTGCTGCTGCTGGTCAGGCTGCTGGTGTTATTCTGTCTGATAGTGTGACGTCTCCCCTGCCACGCCCAACAGGGGTCCCAGTTGCCAAAGTCTTCAATCCTCCGCTTGTAGGCTGCTTTGGCATTCCTGAACCCTTCTTCAGGTTTGCCATGACTGCACTGTACTGTTGGAGGAGTTGTACATCCTTGGTTATCCACAGCTTGTTGTTAGGAAACTTGAGGATCCGTTTTGTGGTGATGACATTGTCCATGAGGCATTTTATGTAAAATAGTACAGAGGAGGCATAGATGTCAGTATTGTCATCCTCAAACAGGGCGGCTGGAAGTAATTTTGAGCAGGGGGTGCTGAAAGGAAGAGGGGATTTGGCTTTTTTTTTTTCTTTGTGGACAAAAAAACTATGCATTTTGACATAATTTTGAACCACTACTACTACTTTAAAGTAAAGGCTATAAATAACCTTTCAATAATCCTACATGGTGATCTTAGCTTAGTCTTTCTAATGGTAGCTTACTGTTTAAAGGTATAGTAGTAATAACCATAATGTTATTTTTACCACACACATCTCTAATTTTCTTCGCCATGCCCAAAGCTGCATGGGAATTGCATTAAGAGGGAATGAATGTTAAGTCTCTCCACACAAATACAATATAGGCCTACAATAATACTAAAGTTACCCAGTATTTTTTGGTATTAGGGACTCAGGTCTCCTGAGGAACTGAAATGGGCTACAGTTTGGGTTTTAACTTCTTTTAACTTAATAACTGGTCAAAATGGCAAACTCAGGAGTGACAACTGTCTTGTGTATTGTAAAATATAAAATAAATTAGTTTGTCTATTGTAAGACTTTAGTCTGTCTATATTTAATATATAATATAAATTTAATTTAATATATAATATAAAATATTTGCTTTATATATAATATTAAATATTTGCTAAAAATATTTACTGTTTTTGTTTGTTTTTTTAAATCAAAAATATCATTATGTTAAATGTGATATGAGTGGATAAATAATAATAATAATAATAATAATAATAATAATAATAATAATAATAATAATAATAATAATAATCTCTATAAACTAAATGTTGTAATTAGTCAGTATCTAACCTCTCACATACCTTATTTATTAATATTTTGCACTTTACAAGCAACCTGTTACACTCACAACTTGTCACAGGACAGCTTGGTCAGGTTCTTGGGCCTTACTTTTTGGCTGGTCTCAGAAGGGACCCACCAAACACATGGCTGTGTCCGTGACTGACTGACTGACTGAGCACAGCTTAGTGAGTAGAGTGTGTTTGGGTCTTTCCGTAGCTCCTCGAATTTGCTTGCTGCATGGGTCCACGCCTCTGAGCCGGAACACTGCAGTTATTTCACTCAGCACAAGCTAAATTGAGAAGCAGGAGTTCAAGGAAGCAGGTTTGTTCCTAAATGCCGATCTGCTTCTCTTTCTCTCCTGATGTCATGTGTCTGTCAGAGGAATGCTGATTTTTAATGTGAAACAGCGGTATTGTGTTTACTGATCTAATTAGGTCCGTTTATATTTGAGAGGAGACGATCTCTGCAGATCAGTTACGATTAGATCAATCAATATTTTAGTTTTGTTTCCGATGAGATATTATTTAATTTATTTAGAAACATTTGGAAATGCACTCAGAAGTATCTAAGCACTGTGAGGTCTATAATTTAGCTCATCTATGAAAATTTAAAAAAAGATAACTGGCCCACTAAAGTCTTCATCCCTCACTGCGCCATACAATGCAAACACCCTATTGTTCCTAGAAGTACAACAATACTATTCATCCTATTGTATCTTGATTGACTTACTAGGACTACTGCATAACAACTACTAATGTTCAAACATGCTCATGTTACACGTTACCTTTAACCATCACTAAAACACATTGGCCAAAAAAAAAAAAATGTATTCACC
Source organism: Naso thynnoides (assembly GCA_029783665.1). NCBI lineage: Eukaryota > Metazoa > Chordata > Actinopteri > Acanthuriformes > Acanthuridae > Naso > Naso thynnoides. The sequence continues at coordinate 2,362,436 of JAQLOL010000004.1, forward strand.
AAATGGGACCAGCAATATACTAGGTTGTAACCTAGTCTTGTTAAAGCACAGAGTGCCCCCTCTGGTACCCATTCTGTGTGACATACAAGTCTTTCCACACCAATGTAAACCAGTCTGCAGCATTATTGGATGCTGATAACAATGCTTTAGCTGATGTTGGGATCCATAGATGAAGACGTTCATTTTGGGGATTTCAACAGGACTGTTTCTGAATAAACATGTTTCTCATCTGCCACAAAGGCAGCTATGGACTGAGCTCATCCCCCACAGTCCCCATCTTTACACCAAGGCGTGAAGACATGCCAGAGACCTAGCTGTGAGTTACCATTGGTCAGTGGGATCAACACCCCTGACCAGGCAACAAAACCCAGCTCCTTTCTTTGTTCACTCTCTTATCTCTAGGGACCTCTCAGGAGGTCCTCTCTCCCTCTTGTCTCCTCTGAGACTCAGGGACCTCACCTGAGGTCCTCTCTTGCGGCCTCCAAGACACTCCTGAGCTCCCACCAGAAGTTCCAAGGCTTCAAGGGATCTTCTTCTGAACTTCAGCTGCTGAGAGCTGCAAACAGCAGCCCCAGCAAACAAAGAGAACTTCTTCCTACAGCAGCGACCTGAGGTCATGTGTAGCAACTGTTAGCAATAGCAGCTTTGCCAAGGCCTGCTAGCTAACTCCAAAGCAGAGGACAACCAAGTAAGCATGGAGCTGCTTACTTTGCAAGGATTACACTGAGCAACCAGCTCACAGCAAGGACAATACTTTTCAACTTTGGGACCAACATTACCCAGCCTGGATCCTCAGACAAGGA
>JAQLOL010000004.1:2367635-2379459 GCA_029783665.1 Naso thynnoides
GTGACTGACACTTGCTGTGATGTCATTATCTTGCTGGCTGCAGCTCTCTGTGCTCAGTTAAAAACTGAGCAGACAGCATGGTAAGAAAGTTACCCATTGAGTTACAAAGCACATAAAAACAGAGGTCATTGGGAAACTTTAGTCATTTGTTCATGCTAAGGTTAATGAGTATCCTTCAAAATCCTGTCTAGACCTTTCTGTGGTATATGATTCATACTGACCTCTTTATATGTTATGGGCAACACTATAGGACACTATAGAAAAACAAGCAGGCTATTTGATACAAATCTATGCAGCTTTAAACATATTCAAATTGTACCATGTATTTTAATGCAGTGTGCACTGTAACTTGTATTATTATGAGAAAAAGACTGAAATAAATATAGTCTTTTAAAACATGGTCAAATGACCATAGTTTGCTTCAGCAAAATGTAAGAACAAGCCTCATATAATACCTGCAGCTCAGTGCATGAATTTTTTATGTGGAGGTATCAAAGGCACTCCTGCAGAGATGATCAGTTATCTGGATGATGTTAGAATCACACAGGGCCATAAATAACCATATTCTATATTCTATATCATATCCTGAACATGATTAGATCCAGTGTTTTAAAGTTTTCTACGTTATTCTCATGTGGAGTCAGCTGCCCTGGATGTCTAGACATACCATTTTAAATCAGTTATCATCCACATATCCAATGCCAACACTCAGGGCCAATACAGAGAGTTGAAAAGTGCTCTTTGTCACCCAACTGTTCATACCTCAAGTGTACTTTATTTACCATAACCATAATCTTTCCATAACAAATCCATATAATAGATTCCATGTACAGATATTGTACAGAGCTAGAATTCTAAATTTAAAAACAAACAAACAAAATTTTTTAAAAAAAACAGGAACTAAGACATAAATAACACTTTTGGGGTCAGCTTCCATTTACAGAATCACAACAGGACAAAATCATCTGATTTCAAATAGATTCTTTTGTTACCATGCTACTATGAGTGTTAACAAATAACAATATTCAAAAATAACAGAGGGAAAACTTCTGTTAAAGCACAATTAATCTGTTGTGCCAAGGAAAATGTACCATGTGCATTTTTATCCAGACCTAACAAATTCACGCCAATAAGAAAGGAAAGTTCTCGACAGTAAACTGTGTTTTTCTAATTCAGATGACTAAAGAAGATTGCTGTTATTCTCTTGGTGAGAGCTGAACAATTTAGCATTTGCATCAGCCAGCATCTCTGATAACCATCCCCAGCATGCTGTAAACTCTCTGCACAATTTAATGTTTTTATGACGATAGTTTTAAGAGATTGCTTCTGATCATGTTGAACTATAAGCACAGATGATTGTAGGGGATTGTGGAGAAATTGCGATAAGCTTAGAGTAAACTTCATATTGTTTTAAATCCAAAAGTAAGCTTCAGCTTTAGCTTTCTGCAATGAACTTAATATCACTGTTTTGTACTGTGTAATAATTATTATGTTTAGTAGTATATGTAGAATTACTACATACATCATGAGAAATGTGCTTGGACGCAGACTATGCAGTGCAAGGATTTCATCCAATCACAGCATCCACCACCCTTGGAGCTGACAACACACCAACATGCACAAACATCAGTATAGACATCCACATGCTTGCATACAGTCTTGTAACCAACACTTTCAAGTCATTACAATCCTCTAGCACTGGGTTAAGAAACGCTATATAGTCTGGCCCAGTCTGCCTTAAGTGGCACGTTTATATCAGGTGCTGAACATTTGAAGAGGCTGTAACTGGGACTGCAACAAGATGATTTGAACCAGTTGTTGGAGCTCCAACAGCATGATGACAAAGGCTTTTTCTAAGTTTTAATCAACTTTGCAGCCCACGCAGAGACTGAGAGGTGAGTGAGCTGAAAAGATGAATCTGTTTGCTCCTGATCACAGAACAAGCCTTACAGCGGGCCAAAGACTTGCTAGTTTGGCAAGAGGAAGAGTCTCAAGATTAAACAATGAGATCTTTCTCTTGATCAGGCCCTCAGCCTGCCCTCCCCGCCATCTCTGCACCTGCTCGTCACAGCGACTGATGTATGTGCTCTCTTTTTCCCCTCCCTCTCTTTCTCTCTCTCTCTCTTAACTTTCACTGACTGTCTTTCTTCTCCTCCCCTCCTCCCCCTCCAACCTTTTTCACTGCTTTTGATTATCAGTAGCGACCCAGAACTCATGCGAGTGAATCTATCGGAATTTCATCTCTGTCTCAAATTTGCACAGTCTCACAATGTCTTCACACATACATTGATTCTCAGGTCTCTCCGCTCCATGCGTGCACACACGCACACACACACACACACACACACACACACACACACACACAATCCTATTTTGTCATTCTCTCTACAAGTTTTTTCCCTCTACCCTTTAATCAGAGACACTAGAACTGTGCATAATCCAGACTCAATTCAAGCAATTTACTCACCTTCTCTGTTTATCACTGTATAATCCATCGAGGCACTTTTTCAATTCCACAGCAAGTGTTGATGTTACAGTCATTCTCACTGCATTAAGGAAGTTTCAGGTGGCATGCTAAATGCGTGAATGAGTGTTAAATGCCTGCAAATTTATTGAAGAAAGAGAGTATGATATTCCAGAGATCCACAGGGACATTTTCCGCAGCTCACACTGTTACAGAAAGAACACAGTTCTCTGTGTATGGTGCAGAACAGTGCAAGTAGAGATTCATGGACACGGTAGAGGGGTGGATGCTTGGCAACACTGGGGCTTCAACCTGAGCATTGTGGTTGGAGGGAAGTTTTTCCAAAGCAAAGCCATCTTTCTTGCCTGCTATACATGTCTAAATTAAAGTGTAAAGCCGGTATTATTCTGCGTTTTTACTGACTATCAATTAATCCCTGGAGAGACCGAAACCAGTTATGCACTTCTGCCTTCCTCAAGACTTTCCAATTTCCCTACCAAAATTTGACACAAAGGGGAAAATTCACAAAAGTGAATTGTGGATGCTGATAGTACAATGAACTGTGCATCATTTGCAACCATTAGACCTGACAGATATTGCAACTTTGGTGATTTTCTAGCCCAAGCATGCCCATGATGCTTAGCTGTTGTGTGCAATATGCCTCAATTTTCAGTCTGATTGCTCATTCATGCGGCACAGTATACATGGTGGTGTAACCCAGGCTTACAAATGACACCTCTCTGTTATATTATTTCTTTTAAATGACTCCTTCTTACTTTGAAAGAGTATATTATTAATAACATTGGAGGTGCAACTCACTCTAAAACAGTCATTAATATGTAGCTATAAATCTCTTTTACATTTACTTTTAAGTTATTTTCATAAAGAAAGTGATGGACATAATGCTAAAATTCTATACTATCCCATTGTCAAAATCAACACTAAGGGTTAATTTTCACTTCACTATCATCAGCTTGTCTGGTCCAGTTTGATCGACTTGCAAGTGAGCCAATCGTCAACTCTGCTTGCCCCAGCCGATCAGTCGACTTGCTGTTAACTTGATGGGCACTTTCAATTTTGGGTTAACCCTTTTGCGAATGTTGTGGCTGCTTTTCTTTTTGCCATCTCCTTGGTGTGAGGGAGACGCATCCATGCCAATCCACGTTTCCTTCTGTTAATTGATGCTGTTTCTCAAATTAGGACAGTGCATCCTTTGTCATCTGTTGGTAAGAGCATAAAATGATCTCCCAAACTAAGTTAAACTAGTACCTAACATTGTTCAACAACTATTAATTCGCAAATAGTTGTATTCAGAACTTGTAGAACAGCATGAGGGCCATAGATGCATTCACCGAGTGAAAACGCTGTGAACCCCACTCATTATTGAGTTGCTATGTACAGCCAGGCTAATTGTAGGGTCTGCTAGCCACATGGTAAATTTAGTGCATTCAAATGGCCTGTAAGATTGCTAGTAGGCTATTAGCAGGTATTGAGCCATACAAAACCTGACGGGATTTTCTGTGCATTTTCCCAACACAAACGTCCTGTTGAAATGCTAACAATTTTGCCTGTTGGCTAGGAAAGGAGATGCTATTTATCCCTACTGTTACTGTTGTTGACTATGAGTGTTTCTGTTGAATAAATGATAGCCCATATGCTGAATTTAATTGTGTTCCACTTGGGTTGGCGATTAAAGAGGCTAATTTTAAGTGCAGTCTCTCCACTGTTTGCAGAGCAGGGGGGGACAATTAACACATAATTATCCTAATGCCACTAAATTACAATACTGTAGAGTAGTTAAGGTTCTATTAGAAAATAATACAATCTGATGAATGTTTACTTGCACTTTATGCAATTCATATTTGTATTCACAACAAAGCTAAGTTTTATTTTTATAACGGTGCCACGATACTTTGATGGTTCTGCTGTAACCCTAGGTTCTACAAATATTAGAATCAGCTTTATTAAAGTTCCTGAAGTGTAATTCATTTTTGATACTTGAAGATAAACATTTAAACAGAGATTTATTTTGAAACCATTTTGTTGTACAACTGAACCCTTTAAGACCAATTTATACAATTTGTAATATAAATGTTAGTGATAATTCACACTAAATTAGAAGTTAGATATGATCCACACGGACAGTATGTAAATGTTAAATAGAGCTGTTTAGATCTGATCTGGCCTGTCTATAGGTCAGGTTTCTGGTGTATGGAAAAACAGGACTATTAAAACCTAGTATATGGCTGGTCCCGTCTGATAAATGTGTTTGGTTTTTTTTTAAGTCAGTGTGTTTTAGTGATAGTTAGAGGTAATTTGTAAGATGAGCATGTTGGGGTATTAGTTGTTATGCGGCACTCTTAGTAAGTCAATCAAGAGATAATAGGATGAATAATATAGTTGTGCTTCTAGGAACAATGGGGCGTTTGCATTATGTGGTGCTCAGACACTAATAATTTCTGTAGCTACGGGTGACTGTATTTGGTTAGGATGCACATTCATAAACAGTAATAGGTATAGTCAAAAAATAGTGTTTACAGTCATATTCCATATATGTTAATTAGAACTGTGTTTGAGTGTAGTGTATTTGCACATACATGATATAGCATAAGTAGGTTAGGATGAGTCCAAAAGGGTGATTTTGCACTTGGAAATGCATTTTTTTTCTTACTGGTATGTCTGCTTCTATAGAGAGCTTGCAAGGAATTTTAAGTGTTGTAACTAAATCTTATTTTCACATCTTTCCATTTGCACACATTTGGGATGGTTATTGTTTTTCAAATCTGTATTGTGTGTTTGGCAGTGACTGTTATTTCAGGTGTTTAACTGTAGTGTCCCTAGTGTCTGTGTGCACATGGAAAGCTGTTTTGTCACTTAGCCGTAACTATTACTAAAACACACTGGGGGAAAAACAAAAACAAAAAAACACATTCACCAAATGGGACCAGCCATATACTAAGTTTTAACCTAGTCTTGTTAAAAGGTTAAAATGAATCGCCAACAACTTGTGTCATTAACCAAAAGCCTCTAGTTTACATTCAATAGTTTGTCTTTGTTGTTGTTTATCAATAGGTTATGATAAAACAGTGGCCATACTACTTAATGTTGCCACACTAGCTAACTCGCTTCTAGGTAACTGCTACTAGCTAACTGCTACTAGCTAATTAGCCTGTGGAAAATGCCTGAAAATGAATAGGCAGCAACTTGTTGTTAGTCGTCGTTCAGACTCCAGCACAAAATGTCTGTTCACTGCTGAGTGGAGGATCCATGTTTCTGACAAAACACCGTAACGCCAGGGACACACAGGGGACTCAATTTCTGCGAAGCACTGCGTAGCCTGAATTCTCCCCCCTTTTCACACATTTCAAGCACATTTCTTTATGCCAGTCAACAAGCGGTCTTGCTCCTCTGGTCTCTTCTAATCACATAACCTATAGCCACTGCTGTTATTGACACAGGGTGTTTTAAATCAATCCAGTGCAAATGTACAGGCTAAATTCCGAGCTAGCATGTGCAAACAGTCCACAACAAAAGCTAAGGCACAGAGAAGCGAGCTTATTATTCCTGGCTGTGCCCAGCATTGACAAACAGAGCTGCCATCAAGTTAATGCTAACGATGTGCTAACAGCAAACAAATTGAGAATTTAACAGCTGCAGAGGGACCTGCATATTGTTGAGCACACCCAAGGAGCCACAAAGTGCTCAGCAAAACAGTGCTCAGTCAGTCAGTCAGTCACAGACTTACCCATTTATTGGGCTGGTCCCTTCCAGGACCAGCCAAAAAGTGTTGGAGCCACGTCTAATGTCCAGAGCCCAATCAGAGGACCACTTCTGAGAGTGATCCAGACCCAACAAGACTTCAAGATTTCAAAACCAGGACAGCTGGGTGGCAAGCTAGAAATGACACTGTAAACGTGTGAAGGATTCCCCTCCTGCACATCATATCTGGTAGGGCGAACAAGCACTGACACAAAGTAGAACGGGCCCCAGTGTTAGAAAGACTGAACTTAGATTTTATTTTTATTTTTTGCACACTTTATTATTTTGGTTAATTATTTTTAAAAAAGAATTGCGCTTTATTATTTTATCCCCTGTAACAATATACGTGCAACACAAATTCACATCCTTGTCTCTGAGTCATCTTTTAAACATTCCACCTTGCTCCAGCAGCTGAACCTAAATTAACTAGCTATTGTTAATTAATTGTTCCTTCTCATATTGTGGCATAAATAGTTGTCAGCCTCTTACAAGTGTTACAGAGGCTTTGCACAAAGAAAACAGATCAAAAGACTCGCCTTCTCTTTTAGGAAAGACAGTAGTTGATTCTGGAAAAAATGTGGTATAAAGGGGTTGTTAGATCCAGAGTAACTCCTGTACAGGAGGTGCTGAACCAGCTCTCCGTTTAAAGGATCCAGTTATCAGCCCAATCGGTATAAGTCGAGCAGGGATTCTGGATAACCGTTTAAGCTGGTGGAGAAGAGATTTACCTGGCTTCTCACTGCCTTCTTCCGAACGTCTACCTTGCTTCCTCTGATAAAGTACTTGGCTCAATAGCCCTGGGACCAAATACCTTACCAGCCAGGTCCATTAACAGCAGCTCTCCTCTTTTGGATCTGGGCTCTTGGAAATTTGCCAGGAAAATATGTAGTGGTCTGGACAGTAGACCCCAAGGATAAGTTCATTTCAGGGAGAGTAACCTGTGAAAACCTGTAGATGGAAGACACACTTTATCTTGTTTACTACTGTCTCTGAGAAGCATAGATTCAATGTCCACAAATTTACTTTAAATGCAGTACTAGAATTTTTTTGAAAATTTAAGCAAGGGCAAGCAACAGCTCATGATTAGAGATTGAACATTTAAAATCCAGATTTAGATTCAAAATGTAAAGCCTCAGTGGTCATGATTATCTATTGAAAAGAATGACTATTTTCTGCATAGGTAATTAAATTATGAAATTCGTTAAAACCTGTGAAACCTAACTAGTATGGCATTACAGCTAATCAGTCCATTAAAACTCATTAGTGGAGAGGGAGAGAGAAATTGCTAGGACACAGCAATTCCTCACTCAATGTTGAAACTAATAATAATAATAATAATAATCATCATCATCATCATCATCATCATCATAATGATAATAATAATCATCATCATCATCATCATCATCATAATAATAATAATCTGACCAAAAACAATAGGGTTTCAGCACTTCGTGTTTGGACCCCCAACAACAATATATCAATATCCTCAAAAATATTTGTTACAGGTTACAAACACAGGACACTCTTTCAAGAACTTGTTATCAAAGCCAGCCAATAATATTCTCCTTCCTGTGTTACCTCAACCATAATCACTAGGATGCCTGAACATGACACTTCTTACAAATGCGCTTACCACAAATCATTTTTAAACTCCAATCATTTTCACCCTAACTGTGTGTGGCTGTTAGCACTGATGTTTTTTTTTGTTGTTGTTGAATGAGGCTCATTTTTATATAAAGGGGTCGGTTACACTAAGTGTATACATATTTTGTACTTTAAATAAGTGCAAATGGCACCTGATCATAAGGTTCTATGATTGCTTTTTGCTTAGCAACTCAATATGCATTACATCCTTTGTAGGGCCTTTGATAAACAGTCTCTTTTTGTCTAGTTGTGGAGGTTTAACTTTAAAAACAATATGATCCTTTGTGAAGTATACCTTAAGTATAGCCTATTACCCAGCGTCATGAGACGCTCAGCAAGCGGCTAGCAACGTCTTTCCAGGCTGTAAACAGAAGGGAGTGACTCCATGCAGAAACATACAGTTTATACAGTTTCGCTACACTTTATGAGTGCAGTGTGCACGGTGGTGTCTCATAAGGACCGGACTAATGTACCACAGGTCTTGGATTGGTTTTATGAGTGTGTTTAGAGGTGCAACACGGTTAAAAAGCTTGCCCCCTAGTTAGCGTTATAGCTCCGGTAGCTAAGGGATTGCTCTGGTGTGGTTGTGTCATTTTTAGTCATGTTTTTTGCTACCACCAACACTGGGTGACCCTCAGGAAAACGAGAAAAGGGTAAAAAATGGCCGGAGTTCTCCTTTAACTGTTGGCCTGTATCTATCATTCAGTTTTTACAAAGAGATACTAGGCTGGTAGTGTTGGGAAAGTCTAAAAGTTAGCCACCCTTTCCAGTGGCATACTAAGAGCTAATATGTCTCAGTGAGAGAAATGAGAGGAGAGGGAGACCTGTTAGAAACAAAATTGTAGGTTCTTATTTTGTTACCATCTTCACTGAATATTCACTGTAAAACGTCTTGGTTAACTATTCAATTCTACTGAAAACAATATTTATCTGCTGTAGTAAACACGATGACTGAGTTGTTTGATGAAGTTGCAATTACACATCTGCAGGGAGTCCAGAATGCCACTGTTTATTTAGCCGTTGTTGTTTTTTTCTTTTCTTTTGTTTTGTTTTTTTAAAATTCACATCTCTTTTAGCTCTCTGGCTAATCTTCCAAGAGTTCACATTAAAAACAAAACATCATACAAGAATTCACCAAACACATTATTGTTAACATACTAACAGATCCATACAACAAACATACTCATTTGCCTACATACATTTCCGCATCTAATATACCTGTGCACATATTTATTGATCACCTACTAATACTTAACACCCTACCAACAATGAAATAAAATAATGTAACTTGTCACTTGTACTTTCACAACACTGGCTCTTTGCTGCTGTCCACACCCAGTTCAAGACTCAGTGTCAAGGCAGTGAGAGTGACTACTCCTTCCTACCTCAAAACCAGGATCACTCTTGACAGGCTGGTATGATCATTGTACTCCCTCTTCCTTTGGACAATTGCTGCACCATATATTTGTGGACCCTGTGGTTAACTGAGCTCATCTGGCTGAAAGCTCTTGAAGAAATGACCTCCCTGCTGAAGTGAGGGCAGCAGAGTCACTGTGATCTTTTGTCCAAGGACGAAAACCCACCTTTTTAGAATGCAATAAAAAATAATAGTTCTTACTTCTACTATGATATCTAGTCCCTGTGTAGGTTGATTTTACTTATTATGCATCGCGTTGTACATTTTTGGGAACCTTTTTAGTCCCAAGTTAATACACAGCGGATGCTTAAGTATTCGCTGTAAGGAATTTAATCAAAATAATCTGTAGTGTGTGTGTGTGTGTGTGTGTGTGTGTGTGTGTGTGTGTGTGTGTGTGACTGTGTGTTTTCATGGTAATGAAGGAGCATGTCATCCAGTGTGGTGCAGTGTGGCTCGTTCATGTCTTTGGACAAAAACGGAGCTCAACGAGATAGGCTTTGAATACCGAGCTCATATTTGTAGAAGGATACATTCATTGTTAGTTTTTTTCTTTTCATTGGATTTTTGGACATGAAGAAAAATGTAGCATATTTCCTGCTTTATCCTTTATCTCTAACAAGAGATAACATTTCTTTTGATCCTGATACAGTGTGGAAACATCTTCCAAGTAATCATTTAAACGCTCCTCTGGAGCCTTGAGGCAATGTAGCAGAAATGTTTTACTGTCTTTATCTTCAATATTACCCCTAGTCTGTTTAACAACAGAGAAGTCTGAAAGTGAAAAGGATTGACCACATCCAATAGCAAAAACTTTATAAAAGCACTTGTTCTTGTTTGAATACTGATGAATTTCTCCCCACCAATGTCTTCAGGAATCACCCGTCCATCAATAATGAATGTGTGATAGTCTGGGCACTGTTTACTCCACTTATTTTGTTCAATCACTTTTAACTTTTAAATATTTTACTTCACGGGGCAAAGCCAATGCACATTGTTGTGTTATTTATTTATTCATTTATTTTTTGCTTTGATCACAAGTGTTACCCTATTTTGTACTTAAAAACAGCTTCTGATGAGGACAGAAAGAGAGACAAATGGCAGTTAATAGAAGACCAGAGAGATAAATAGAATGGACAGTGGTGACACAGAAAACACAATCTTCTTTTCTTATGGCTTTGCTTGCAAATCCAAATGGCAATTGTCTCGTCAACAAAACAGTCAGGGGATTTAGAGACTGAAAGCCTTCTGCAAATTTCAGTCTCAGTGCAATTTCAATGGATTTATGCTCTGTATTTGTTGTCAATTTTCTTCATGTTGAATTCATTTCATTGTAAAAAGTACACTGAAAAAAATGTCATATCAGCATACAAGCACAGTTTTGTTTTTCGTGCCTTAAAAGCGCCGTTTCCCTCATGTTCTTAAAACTGCACTAATCAATGTTTTGACATTAACATGTTAAATGACTGGTAATGATGTGAAAGAATTAGCACCAAGCTCTGCAGTTTCCTACAGGTCTGCATGGTGTTCTCAACATATCTAAACAAATTCTTCTGATTTCTATGTCAAAGTTGTGTTTTCAGCATGTTCCAACCTAGATGACCATCTGCTGGGGCCGATGCAATGTAGGTCGGTTGGTTGTTTAGGGCACCACTTTGGTCCGTACTAAAATATCTCAACAACTATTAATAAGTTGCCATTACATTTTATACAGACATTCAAAGCATCCTAAGAAAAAACCCTACTGACTTTATATTATTTAACTTTTATATTTTTTAACGTCCTGTCATTGAAAGTATCCTTTACAGCTCTTTTTACTACAGTGTGGACATGCCTACTATATAGTCAAATCAGGAACAATCAATCCCGACAACATACAAAAATTCTGTCTTACTTATATTTACTCATTATTTACACCAAGGTGCAAGCCTATTTGCAACGCTGTTGCGGTATAAGTGGGAAAATTTAAATAAATGATGCACACCCTGTTCTTCATCCACACGGGCACTGTTGGAGCAGAACATTCTGGTTGTTTATGTGTTTGTTTTGTCTCTGTTCATAGACTTTTTTTTTCTTTTTTTCTGAAAAATACAATTTCATCGGCAGAGTCCGTACTGGCTTTTTTTGCTCACATATCTCTGCTGGATCAGCTGTTATTACAGTTGTACATACAGTGCATTGTATAATATTTGGATGTATTTAAAGTTTTTACTTTGTTTTTTTGCTTAAAGCTTCAGTAGGTAAGAATTATTAACAATTATTCAGTCATACTTGTTGGAACTGTCACTATATTCTGATAGTAGGACATTAAATGGGTAATTTAGGACAAAATCCAACTCTTCTGGTTCCACCTACAGCCTGTAATTGTACTTGCCAAAATTCAACCGGCCTGAACGCTCTCCACCAATCAGGTAGAGGGAGCAGGAGGAGCAGCCAATTGCAGCTCGTACACGTTTTCACCTATGTCAAACCCCCCCCCCCCCTTCCTCCACACACGCAGACACACACAAGATGAGTGTGTTTCATGGTGAGAGAGACGCGAT
>JAQLOL010000004.1:2379559-2393529 GCA_029783665.1 Naso thynnoides
GTTTTCACCTATGTCAACCCCCCCCCCCCCCCCCCCCTCCCTCCACACACGCAGACACACACAAGATGAGTGTGTTTCATGGTGAGAGAGACGCGATATTGCTTTGGAGTCTCCGGTTGCTATGGACACGGTACGTCTTCTGTGGGTGCGTTATGGCTGCTTTGTGTGTGTGTGCCTGTGCGTTTGTGTGTGTGTGTCTGTGTGTGTCTGTATGCATGTGGGGTGCTTGGCATAGGTTCATAAAGGGATTTGGCTGTGTATTGTGTTCAAATGTCGTATCAAGTCACAAGTTTATTTGCACTTTTCACAAAGTTACCTACTGGGCCTTTAACTTCCATTTAAATAGGTCCATCTTGGGGTGCCCCATGGCTCAGTCAGTAGAGCAAACACCCCATATACAGAGGCTATGTCCTTGCGCAGCGGACCCAGGTTCGATTCCACCTGTGGTCTTTTGCTGTATGTCTGCATGTCCACTCTTCAGCTGTCCTGTATATAAGGGCACAAAAGCCCCCCCAAAAATCTTAAAAAAAAAAAAAAGGTCTGTCTTTAGTTTATTTCAGTTGGGGTTTGCTGGAACCATTTAGGTTAATCTTTTTTAAAAATACGATTATTGTTAGATTTGTTATTTGAAATAAATTAGCAGAGCTGTGGAGATCACAAGGCCAACCAGATTCCTATAATGTAACTTAATCAAAGAGATGGTGAATTAAGTCAAGTCAAAGTTTATTTCAAAAGCACATGTAACACGTCAGTTGACCAAAGTGCTGTACAAGTTATACAAATATAAATATAATCAACAATCCCTAAAAAAACCAAACATCAACAAAGTAAAAAAAAAACAAAACAGGCTGTACTGCATGATAAAAACCAAGGTATCCCACTCAACCAGAGCTGAAAGCCAGTGAGAAGAGATGTGTCCTCACCAGTGTTTTAAATTGGTCTAGTCATTGGTCTGGGCAGCTCTTAGGTGAAAAGGCAGGCTGCTCCACAGCTTAGGGGCAGCCACTGAAAAGGCTCAATCACCTCTGTTTTTGAGCCTGGATCTACAGATGTCCAAGAGCAATTGGTTCAATGACCTCAGTGCTCTGGATGGAGCGTGAGGCTGTAAGAGTTCAGACAAATAAGGTGGTGCCATTCCACTGAGGCTTTTAAAAACAAGTAATAATATTTTAATTTGGATCCTAAAATAGACTGGAAGCCTATGTAGGGAAGCCAGTACTGGTGTAATGTTATCACACTGCTTCTTTCCTGTCAAAAGGCAGGCATTTTGTACAGCCTGCATGAGCCAGAGTGATGACTGATCAAGTCCAACGTACAAAGAATTACAATAACCTAAATGAGAGGTAGCAAAGGTGTGAATAACTCTCTCAAAATCATGTGGAGGGAGATAGGCCTTCACCTACCAAAGTGCCTTAACTGAAAAAAGTTAGTCATGACAACCCACCTGATCTGTTTATCAAATTTGAGGGCACAGTCAAAAATCACACCAAGGTTCCTTGAAACCGAGTGACAATAGGAAGCTAACGGGCCAATGGCACTGTCTTAATCATCTAAAAGGTTAGATCTTCCAAATAAAAAAAATTCTGTTTCGTTTTTGTTTAGGTTAGGGCAGCTTATCTCCATCCATGATTGCACATCTTTAAGACAGTCCAGCAGAGCCTGAATGAAGAATGGTTATTGGCTTAGTGTTAAATCCTAAAAGGAGCCACCAAATCCAGTAGATTGCTACAAGAGGAGTTAAAAAGAGACATAAACCCATCAGGACTAAGATTACAGTAGTAATCCCCCGTATAGAGCACAGAGTCATTAAAAGCAGCAGAAAACCAAGACGCCGTTAAAGGGTTAATTGTGCGCACATGGCGAGCAGAGGCACGAGGTTTAACCTGAGAGCAAGGCAGCGTAACAGTGAATAAAACAGCAAAATTGTCAAAGATACGTGTGTTACAGATTTCACTGACACATAAACTTAAACGGAAGGATAGCACAAGGTCCAGTGTGTGTCCCTTTTCATGTGTGGGGCCAAACACCGACTCAATGAGGTCAAATGACAACAAGATTCAGAAATTATTTAACCAAGAGTCTGGAATCACAGCAGACATGAATAATAAAATCACCAACAATCAAGTACCGATCATGATTCAGTGTTAGTCCCGCCACAAAGTCAGTGAATTCCTCTATAAAATCTTTGTTGAATTTTGGTGGATGATAGATCAGTGCGCACAGGACAGAAGGTTTAAGTTTTTCACAAATGTCTGTAGCTCAAAGCTTGAAAAAGATTTGGACAGTGACACTGAAAGCTGGATGTGAATACAGACGTTAGCCCCCCACTTCTGCTAGTGGTACGAGGGGAGCTGAGAAACAAACAGTCAGGACGTAGGGGTTCGGAGAATGGGGTGGACTCACCAGCTTGAAGCCAGGTCTTTGTCAGAAACATAAAATCCAATTCATGTGATGTTAAGAAATCCTGTAGCAAAAAGTCTTGTTTGTTAGTGATCTAGCATTAATGAGAGCCAAACAAAGAGTGTTAGGATTGCACTTGTGTTTTTCCTTTCCTCCTCTGTTTCCCCCCTCCTTTCTGTCAGTGGGAGCAGGCAAGGCGTGGCTTCATCTACACACCTGCAGGCAGTCAGCAATCGTCTACTCACCTGCACGCATTCTCACCCTGGAGTATATAGATCGGCTCTTTCCTTAAGTCGTCGCCAGTTCGTTGCAAACCCTTTGTGGTAATGTTCTCGGCCCCGGTCTTGTACCAGATTTGTATGTGATTTTTCCTCGTCGTATGTTCTTGGCTCCTGACTCTGATCTCCTTTGTTGCAGCCGTCATTACTTTGCCGCTGACCTGCCTCGCCTGCCACTGCCTTTCACCTGCTGCACTCCAGCCTCAACCTGCAAACTCCTCAGCTGTCTGCCTCGCTCCAACTCCGACATCCAATCCTGGATTTCTCACCCTGCCTCTACCAAGCTCCGTCCTCCCCCTCTGGACCTCACTATCACCGGTACCCGCCATTGATGATGCTGCTGCCCTCGTGGTCCTCCGGCAGCGTCCCCGCTTTTCACAACATCGACCCGGGTTTGAAACCCACACATGTTCTAAGTATTCTGACTTCTTTGTAAATAAACCCGTTGAACTGAGCTCCGTGGTGTTTGCATCTTTGAGTCCACCTTTCATTCTTGAGTTTAACAGAAGAGTCATCTCCTCACAGCATGGTGTAGAGCCCAGCTGGCGAAGGTTCACTTAAACCACACCGCGGCGGCGGATCCAGGTACGCCAGGGAAGAGGAGTCTCCTCTGTTAGACGAAGCAGGCCCACAGCTGGGTGAATAGGAATGACAAGCTGGATCCACCAGAGCCTCACTGGTCGCCAGGTCGCAGAAAATCCATTCAAAAAGGGGCGAGGGTTATACCTGCAGGCGAACCTTCAGTAGGCCTTGATTCTCAACAAAATGCCCCCTTGTCTTCTGGAATGCTCCCTCTGTAAATTGACAGCAAGGTGAGCGACACAGGTAAGCTGGTATGGATGCCATGAGTGGAGGGAGGCTAGAGGTTTGCTCTTTCAATTTATGTTTAAGTAGTATCTCTTAATGTTTTAATATCAAGAGGTGCTTGGCAATCATACACCGGTAAAGCAGACACAACTTGGCAGCAAACACAAAACAATGCAACAGTAATCACTAATCCAAGCAGGCCTGACAGACGGCTAGCCGCGCATACTGACGCCATCGTACCTTATCCTCAACTCAAATACAATTGTTGAATTAGAAGCAAATATTTTTTAAAATTAGTATTGTCTGGCATATTGACCTCAAGTGATTTTTGTCATATAATTAAATTCCTGTTTTATGAGTGGTCATATATATAGCTGATTTGTAATCATTTTTTCCAAACATGGATAGTTTCTGTTAGATAATACATTTCATTCCGATGTCCAGCTGATTAAGGTTGTGTTGTTCTGATTGTGTTCCTTAAGTGTAGGCCTATTAAATTGTGGTATGTTTTGATGACTTTGTTTTTATTCAGATAATGCTAAATTGGTAAAAGCAGACCCTTTAATGTCATTAGATACATCACTAGATGAGCTGACGCGCAAATGACACCACTGTCAAGCTGAAATGAAAAACTGTTGTGCTGTTAATGAATAAATAAATGCTGTAAAAGGAGCTGAACTTGTGTGTGCACATGGATAATATCTGACCGTCAGCAGTAACGTTGTTTTTTCATTATATAATCTATTAGAGCTTGTTTTAATCAGTCTAGCTCAGCCTGTGCTGACCTAAGCAAAGAATAGTTCCAGTTTCTTCCTCTATAGATTTTTTTCTTTTCACTGCTTTATATTGCTTTAGTTGAAAAGAGTGGAGATCGAGTCTGTGCGTCATACACCATATAATAAACAAACTTTAAAATTTCCTTTACCCTACAGTTTTCTAACAGTTTTCTTTTAGCAAGACACCCACAGTGAGTTTTTACATTCAGTTTGTGCAGCTAGCCTACATCATTAATTAAGCGATTATGCATACATCCAGTCAAGTGTCCAACCAATGACACAGGTCAGGCACACTGCTAAAGACACACAGTGGTTGAGGTAGAAATGACATGCAAACATGTATGAGGGAGGACATGTAGCCTACAATCAAATTAGAGATGCTGCTGCTTTTGGTGATGGAACCCACAGGGCATGCTCAGCCATTACAGAACCATATGGACAGTTTATTGATCAATTAAAGGGGTCAACAACGTTAAAACCCACAACTAATACTCAGTGCTCAGTGTTTTAGGCCTGTATACTAAAATCCCGTGATTGATCACATGTGGGAAACAAGAGATGTTTGTTTCCCACAGTGTGAAACACACCCCCTCCGCTCACTCTGCTGCCCTCTCATCCGCCAGGCTGAGAGCTTGAAGCAGCCTGAGAGAGAAACGGCGAGGAGGGGGAGAGGCAACATAGCGACGGAGATGGCGAGCATGAGCATCAACATGGGGCCGAGACCGCTGCTGCTGCTGTGGCTCCCGTTCGTCATCCTAACACCGAATGTCCGCTGTCTGAACGGCGACGAGGACCAGAGCCAGGACACCGAGTGCAAGATGAAGAGCGTCACCGTGTCGGCGCTGCCCTTTCTGAGGGAAAACGATTTGAGCATCATGCACAGTCCGTCGGCCTCTGAGCCCAAGCTGCTGTTCTCCGTTAGAAACGATTTTCCCGGAGACGTCATGGTGGTGGACGACCTGGAAAATACCGAGCTCCCGTTTTTCGTCTTAGGTAAGCCTTTGAAACATGACAGTCCGGGCAGTTCGTTATCCGCTAATGGAGCAAATGAAAGCCTCCCTCACTGTTACTTCCACACCGGAGCATATGTGTTTTAGCTTAGGCCTGGCTACATATCAGTTTTTCACTGTTTTCAGCAACACTTGAGGCTATAATACCAAGAATAAAGACTAACGCGACTGCTGTGTTCACACGCCATCAGTATACTTGTCAATGGACGTTAATTAGTTTAGCGCCTGTATTGATAGCGCTGATGTGGGCTAAGTCAACACTTTGCGCCTCTGTCTGCAATTATAGGCCGCATAGCATCCAAATGCTAACAAAATTTTAGTTTTTCCCAATTTAGTTACAACCAGATATTATTATTATTTCGTAAGCTGAACGCCACTTCAGTGCCTTTTGTGTTCATTCATGGGTAGCTGTGTTCTTCCTAACGCTGGTATACACACGTGGTCCGCTTAGCTCAAGTAACTGTTACTTGTGAAGAACAGACTAGCAAGCATTCAGGCAAACTGCTCTCACTTTAACATAACTCTTCACACTGAGCTCCCTGTTGCCATGTGGCCCCTGTTTGCTCATTATGTCCGACATGCTTTCTAAATGAGAAAAATGCAAAAGTTGACACTCTTTGGTAGTTTCCACCTTATGAAATCATCTGTATCCAAATGTATTTTACACTAAACCCGCATTAACTCGACATGTATAGCCTATGTGACTGAATTACAGTGAGTTTAGTAGAAGAGGGCAGTTTGTGTTGCGGACGTTGCTTGGTCGCTGTCCATGGTGCTGAATCTCCAACATGCTGCAGGCGTGGAGAAGTTGGTCTGCAAAGCGCTCTGCCATAATACCCTCTCTGACCAAAAGTTTTCTGCTGGAAAATCTTTCCAACACATGGTTGATATTGTGAAAAATTCTCGTTTGTGCCAAACCGGAAAGTGTTGTGGCAGCAAGTTTGCTCCAAGTGTGAGGACTGACACACATTGGATGGTTAGCAGTGTAACACTGGTGCACCCAGATTCCAGATTTTTCACATAGTCAGCGTTGGTGTCAGTGTACGGCTGGTTTTACGTTGTTACTGGTGGCGCTGAGCCTGATCTTTCAATCATTTTGTGTTCTATTGGACCAACTAAGCAACTGACAAGGAAGGATTTAAAAAGTCAGTTCAGTGTGTGTGTGTGTGTTGACTGTCGACTGCTATCCACAGTACTGAGCTGTTTCATTTGCAAGCTGAGAGTGGCAATGGTCGCTGCTATCTTTTTCATTCTGTCATCACATTTATACCTTTTCCTTCCTGTTCCGCTATGATTCTTCCCCGACGGTGGCAGTTACCTCGAAGGGTCAAATCTAACCTCCTGTCTAGACCGGGAGCATATCAAGTCACGTTATTTACTCGTGCATGACGCAGCAAATACGCTCTCATTGTAATCTTTGCAGCTGTCTGCACCAGCTCCATCATACTTGCGTTCCAGCGGTGTTTCATCTGCATTATCGCAATGTATTTATTTTTGCTTCAAGTCTATATTTTAGATAATAGTGCGCAAACGCGAGGTTGAGGCCCAATGAAAAGGCGCATTTTTCCATCTGTCTAGCTATCCACGGTATAAATAGCCTATGTGTCGGTCCTCTGTCGATTTCTCACATCTTTCCTCTCAGACTTTATCATTTGATTATGATGGGAAAACAGTGTATATAGTTTGTGATCACCATCTAGGGGTCATTGCTTGGCAGTGAGAATGAAAACACACACACACACACCTCATTTGTATGCATAAAATATGTAAACAGCCTACTCCACCATCCGGTTCAGTGAAAAATTTTGAATGATATTATGTTCGTCAATGAAATATATCAGGAATACGCACGTGATGGAGAAACGCTCCTTTGTTGTGTGACGCTTTGTTTGGAAAATGCGACAGTATAAACAGTCGCTTCAGTCACTTGTGAACGCTGTGGTTGCACGAGTGCGATGGCGACGTGATGCTTCCTGTCTAGTCAGGCGGTAAGTGATCATGAACCAGACAGTCGCTTTCGATCTCTCCATGACTAGCCCCTGATCTCGAGATGAAGGCCCGTTATCATGTGTGATAACCTGATAAATTTTCCTGTTATCACTTGGAAAACAAACTTTGATATCCCAATGATAACACATTATTTTATCCCACTATCACAAGATAACAAGCCGTTATGCTGTGATAATTATACGATTATTTTGTGATTTTGAGATCACTGAATTGAAAAAAGATAGTGGTGACCATGTCTGCTCTCGGCTTCTGTAGTTTTGTCTGTGTCTGTCCGTTTGCTGTTTTTTATTTTTAAGGAAGTTGCCTACTTAAGTTTGCCTGGTAAACCAGACCCATAATTCACTGAGTGAATAAATTCACTTCGTTAAAAGGGTCTAGCCACACTGCATTGGAGATTCTTTGCAGAATTTGAATTTTAGTAGGCGTGGTCTCAGATTGTGAAGCTATTAGAGCACTCTTAAACCAGTCGGCATTAACATTGACTGTGTAACATCTGCTGTGGGCCGGGCTACTCAGTGAGAGCCAGTGGAACAGACAGAGGACTGTGGGAAGGTTTAAGTCTGATCTACTCAATAATCACATAAATGCCGTTATATTGACATTCTGACCCACCGTGCATCACAGAAAAAGACTGTTAAATGTTTTTATTGTCTGGAGTAAAACCACATTATCCCTGAGTAGATGCAACGATGGGCCGCAGCTCACCGAGAGCCCCGGCCTCCCGTCTCCCCGAGACAGCGGTTCAAACATCGGTAGCCTGCAGGCTGCAGACGAGACAAGTGGCGGCTAACATTAGTTTTCCACAAGTTGTAAAATAATCACATAGATAATGTTATATTGTGTTGTTTTATTGGCTATTTTCGTCAGTTTTAGTGCTTTTTTATGGTGTTTTTTAACATGTTTTGTTGTGCCCGAGGTTGCGTGAGTCACGTGTCCGCATCGCACAAATAGATAGACTCCAACTAAAGGCTCCTATTCTTCCCCTATGTGTAGTAATCACAAACAAGCTGCACATTTTGTGTCCCCAAGGTTATTATCCGTCTGGTCAGAACATCCTTGTATTTAAAATTTTGTTGTTTTCACTGATGAGGGATTTTTGGTAGCCTGGTAAACCAAAGCCTTAGGCCTCCACTATGATTAAACTACTGTGAACAAGCATTTGACTTCTGCGTCATCAAACTGAACCACTCCTGCTAGTTGCTGATTGGTCCGCTCAAAAATTTAGCTCTGCCGTTCTAAAGACAAGCCTCATTACCAGAATGATTCTCAGTGTAAACTGCGCTGAGCAGAAGGAGGGCGTACCCAGGCTATACTCGCTTTTTAAACATAGCTAGCACATTTTAAACATAGCTTAAACAAAAAGAGAGGAGTGTCAGATACTTTGTATGGAAAATCAACGTAAAAGTTTGCCCAGCCATACAAATACCGTAGGCTATAGACTAGGGCTGCACAGTTAAACCAAAATATTGAAATTACAATTTGGCCTACTGCAATTTTTTTTTAATCTAAAGCTAATAAAAGAAACAGAAAAGAAATCACTCTGCTGGCTGAACTTAGGAGAATTAGAAAATAAACTAAAGTTTAAAGCAGGTAAAATCAGAGAACTCAAATCAACATACTGTGATTCCAGGGGAAGAGAGAGATCAGACTGCTGGCCTGGGGCAAAGTAAACAAAGTGAACTTTGTTTAGTTTTCCTAAAGAGGCAAACAGCAGACAGAAGTTGATAGTGTTAATGTTTCTTGGCCGACAAAAGAAATATACCTTGAATTGCATTTATTCACAGCACTTCCTCAACATGAGCGCTGCCTGAAAGTTGATTTCAGGTTGGATAATCAACTGTAAACTGATGCTTACTGCTGGAACAGGATCCCCAATGTAAAGCTAACTTCACAGTGGTACAATACAATACATCTGTGCAGTTCAAAGCCGAATAAATGTCTAAACTGTCGCTAAATTAAGCATTGTTCTGATGATACTTGCTTGTATGGAAGAGTAAGAAACGCAAGCTGTAAGTAACATTTCATCAGTGTCCTACCTGTGTTTATTTTGTGTCAGTATTGGGACAAAAATTGTTGCGTACAGCAGAGTGAAAACTTTCTTTTTAGCACCACAACTGCTGACGCAAAAATAAAAAAGAGCTGATCTTTTTTTTTTTTTGACTCACGCCTCGAAAATGTCAACTTGCAAAATACTGAATCGTTTACATCCGTAGTACAGATCCCTACAAATATAATACCATAAGACTGCTTTTCAATGAAAATGATAATAATGGTGCCCATTCATTAGACCTTTTATTTGTTGCTTATCTCTGTTCATGACAATTTTTTTGTTGTCAAGAGTTTGATTGAAAAGTTGTCATGAAGTAATCAAATTTTATTAGTTACTTCGATAATGTTATTGAAATTGTTACGTATTTTACTCCCTGAAACAACATCTGTAACTACGAAATTGGACACTTCATTTCGCGAGGGCCACTTGATCCAAAAACTGTTGGGATTCCAAACTATTACGGATATGAACTTCAATTTTTTATATGATTTTTGATCCATGAAAGGAGATGTGACAACTCACTTTGAGTTGTAGGAACTGCAGAAGCAGTGCCTTGTTGTACAGTAGTGTTACAAAGTGTAGCTTCATCCCACACAAATGAGGACAGACACTGCAGGGCACACCCTAAGTACAAAAGCCAAGTTTTATTTTGTCCAGTCAAGTTGTCAAGTAACTCACAAAATGAACATTAATCAGTGACAGCTACTGTAAACTTCTGCTGAGGACATCTGTCACTTTAACTACTGCAAGTGATGGTATGCACAACGAGGAGCTGCTATCTGAATGTCTGAGCTATGGGAGTTCTTTTGAGCACCCCATTGTCTGAACCCACATGTAATCACTCACAGGTGCACACTGTGGCAATCAGCCTGAAACCCCCACATTGCTTCTTTACTACTTAGCAGAGGAGAGTGTCTCCAGTGAGGGAGTGGGTGTGGCTCAGCAGCAAGAGGAAGATAATTGATCACACCTGTGAGGCTGTAGAGTGCAGAGTGTGTGAGAGGACAAAGCAGGAAAGCAGCACAGAGAAGTGAGTGTATAAGCCTGACCAAACAGTTATTAGTCCCAGTTGCAGTTTGATTCCTAATCCTGATATCTCCTAATTCTTGAGTGGGGCTTCCAGTGAAGAATCCCGGAGCTGCCTTTGACTTAAAGGAACCTGTTTATGGGACACCTTCAAACTTCAAGAGCAGGTTTTATTCATTCTTTTTACCTTTCTGGCTCATCTGAGGATAGAATGCCCTTTGCTGGTTTGTTGATTGAGTTGATGACACTCCTGAGCTTCTCATACTAGACACTGCTCTTTAAAACATAACCTCCCCTGCCAAAGCAGAATTGGTTTCCTCATGACCCTCTCCCACCTCCCTCACTTGAACAACTAAAATCTGAACCATTTCTGACATTGCTGTTGCACCTGGAACAAATCTAAGCCCTTTGTTCCCAATCTAACCCGTATTGAAGAAATGACTTTTTTTTTTTATACTTAATTGCTTTCTGACTGAAATCTGCAACCTTGAGTAATCTCATCTCAGTTACCAAGTTAGACTACGAAGCTAAAATGCAAATAATTTTTTACATTCACACACACATTTTCATTCTCAAATGTAGTGAACTGTATGGACTATTTTATTTTAGTCAGGCTTATTTTTGTGGATCCATTAAGAAATGCCTGTTTGCAGTTGGATTATCTCAGAATAACTCCAAATGTTGTTGTCATCGTTAATTCATCAATTTATTTATTTAGTATTCTTTGTTTTTTAAATTTTATAGTGTCATAAAAGAAAATAACTAACAGTTTTCTGAGATGAGGTCTTGATATTGTTAATTTTATACAAACAAAAGTCCTAAACTGTAAGAGATCCTGTGAAACAGTGAAAATCAGCAAAAATGAAATCAGAAACAAAAAACACTTTATGCAGACACATTTAGTTTTGGCCTGCAAAAGTACAGAGGTTCCATATGTGGCCAGGAGAAACGATTCAAACCTAAAATTCAGAATAGCAAGTACAGCAGGGAAGGTTTGACATCATTTAGAAAACTGTATGTAGAATCCACACTAAAGGTTTGCGTACATATGAATAAGGAAATGTACGTAGTCTGTTTGTGCACAGCTTTGTTTTATAGATCCCACATCAGTCAATGACGGGGAAAATCACGCATCCATCAACATTGAGCACGTGCAGCAACACAGTATTTATCTGTTTACAGCTATCAGATTGATTAACCTGCTCGTCCTGTAATATCATGACCTGTAACCATGTTTTATTTATCGAATTCTTCTGTACAGGGAGCTTGGCCTGAATTAAGATGAGGACACATGATGAGGATATGTAGTGTGACCTTTATGTGAGAGCTGTCACCGGCTTAATTTCCAGGCTGTAAATTAATTTCCTGTAAACAATCAATGCAGGCGGTGAAGACGCACAGGGCAAATGGGTGACGGGCGACAGCAGCGTGTGTGTCGGCAGAGTGCACGGTGTTAGCTACACACTTGTGTTCAAGGCAGTGGTTTGACTAGCAACACCTGCATGAAAACTAAAATCATACTTGATGATTAATGCGCATTTTTCATTTTTTTAATGCTGACTGATCCTTGATTTTATACAACAGACGATCTTTTCATCAGTTACCAACAGCCTGCTCCGCTGCACACTTCCTGATCTATCCTTGCAGCGCTATTGAATTAAAAATGTAGTTAGGCTAGGCTAGGCTACAATACATCCTCAATTATAGGTAGGTGTAAATGTTGTGAATTATTGGTAAATATGTGTTTTGCAGTTCGTCTGTTTTTCTTATCTGAAGACTTGAGTTTTATTCGTTGGTGTCACCATGGAACATCGCTGATTCCCCTGTCTGAGAAACTTTTGGGGAGCTCTACGCGTGGTCTAAAAGATTTGCAGGCGTGTGCACACTTCTCTGCATATTTCTGTAAATACTGACTTTTGCGATGAAAGATGTATAGGTACATTTCACTCCGGTTGGCACTAGTTTTTTGTGCACAGCAGCCTTTATAAATCAGGCCCCTGGTTTCTTGTTTCATGGACAAAGTATCCAGACATAGACATTGAAGTTTCAGTTATTACATGTCTTGTTTTTGTATTTACAGTACTTCTCAATGCACTGGCGTATATACAGGCTAGCTAATTTCTTTGTTTTAACTAACAGAGGAACGGCGCGATGATGGTCCCTAATCATATTTGCAATAATGCTTAATGCTTTTTAGATTTTGAATGGATTGAATAGTTCATTTAAAGGCCTAATTTAGGCAGTAGTTAATTCAATATGGGGTGGTGGGAAATAAGCTAAAGCAAATGCACAGCACAACAGCTCTCTCAAGACTGATGTTGCATACTAATGAGTGAGTGTCTGACATTTCTTTACGCAGCATTCTACTCTGGGGTGGAAAACTTTTAATGAAAACTGACACTGAGGAGACGCACAATTTCCCATTTGTTGGTGCAGGTAGCGTCTCTGCTCCCCAAATATAAACCCCAGGGCAGCTGCAACTTTTCATATGTTTATTTGTTTACTTTTCTTTTGTTTGTTGCTTGTTTTCCATTGCTGTTCAGCAAAACCTGTTTTGTGAATTAAAGGGTGTTTGCTTTGAATTACAAACCAGACCTTGACTTGTTGCACACCTGGTTTTACAGGAAACAAAATCACTTTATGTTAACATTGTGTGGCTTTACTGATAACAAGCAGGAGGCGTATTTAAAGAACATGGTTATTTTTTCAGTGAAATTTATACGACCATTTGAAAAGTTAATGCAGGATTTAATGTTTCTAAAAAGACATGGGCTAAAAATGCAGAGGAAAAAGGTTTTCTTATTGAGGAAAAAAAGGCGACTTTTGTTTTGTAACAAATGCAGGACACATCACTGGAGGGATACCTATATTGCTACACTCATCTGCAGTGCACTGCCACAGTAGGTTGGTAGTTTGTCAGATTGGTAGATTCAGTAGTCAGTCAGCTGGTTAATCGGTATATATTCACATTAGTCAGTATAGTTGTCATAGAGAGTAGCTGTTACTCGGTGGTAGTAGTTAGTTAGTTACTGCGCTGCTAACGTTAGCCACACCAATGCTGCTAACTCCTTAACGTTGCATATGGGTGCTGGTACGAAACTGTATACTGGGTGATACGGATGATCAGTTTGTAGCACGACTGTGGTGGAGGCTTAACTAACTTGGCTAGATAGACAATTTTCACCACTATGGGCGTGCCGTATCAGGACACGGAGACAAACTTTGGCTTTAACAAACTTTACTGATCTGTTTGGGCAAGAGTAGTCCTGGAGCTTGACTGTCTGGCGCGGCCGTGCTGCTTCATTGACTCTTTAACTGGTGCACTGCCTGAGCCTTTTTTACAATGACACTGGACCAGCATTACAAATGAACTGAGGACTAAAATGAGCCAAGAGACTTTTTCTCATGCCTGAACTAAACTGAAAAATACTTTGGCCGGTAATGGTCTGTAACTTCTGCTGTGCAATAGTAAATTATAAGGCTGCAGTCCATTATAATTTACATAATTGGCATTTGCATAATTTACATCCTCCTCAAAACTAGTGTTAGCCTCCATATTTCTTTGGTATTGTCAGATGTCTGTCTCTAGAGTGATGCCCTTTCTCTGCATCAT
>JAQLOL010000004.1:2423112-2452483 GCA_029783665.1 Naso thynnoides
CTTCCGATCTCAGCAAGTAATGTTTCATCAGTGACACATGCAGTGGTGCAGCATTTACTATCAAAGTGTCGTCCCCCCCCCCCAAAAGGACTCAGGCCTTCTGGGCTGAAAAAAATAGCCTGTTGTATGTAAAGCAGCCTGTAATGACTCCCAAATTCATGTAGGCTACTTTAAACTTAATTCATCTTTAAATTCAATTGTAGAATGTGTGGCCCTCCACTTGCTTTTCTTAGTCACTGTGGCCCTCAGGAAGAAAACGTTACCCACCCCTGCCCTAGATAATGGAGGTAGCTACAAGTGACAGGCAAACAGCCAGTCATTTAACAGACAAACCCCAAGTGTGTGTCCTTCCCCGCTCATTACAGCCTATCCCGTCCCTTGACAATGGGCTGTGCTAGAGATGCAGACAACCAATGGGTTTGGTTTCACAGCACCAAATACGTGAAACAACAACAACACAGAAACCAGAAAATGTGTGCATAAAGAGACGATGTGCAGTATTTTAAAATTTTCCAACCAGCATCTGTCAGCCCATCAACCGGCGATGTGCCAGCATGTGCAGCGTGCAGTCACCACTATTTACACTGAACATGGATTATCTAATTAAACGTTAACAGTGTTTTTTGTCTCTCACGAGACAAGCGCTTTATGCCTGTGCTGAGGAGCGTGCAGGGATGAATGGATGGATTGGTGCCCGAAAAATACAGATACAAAATGTTGCATGTTGCTTTCTAACAGTTTTTGCACTCAAGTAATTATTTTCGTATAATCACTGCGTATTATTCTCAGCTCTTCAGTGCGAGTAGCAGACCTTCTCTGCTAGTCAACTTTCCTAACAAACTGTTTTGTTGCAACCTCATCGATAGGTAATATTTTTAATGCTAACACTATGTGTCCAGAAAATAAGGTGGTTCAAAATACAGTGGTTAAATGAAAAAAAAATTCTTTTATTTGTTTATTTTTTTTTATCATGAAAGACAGGTAATAAAAAACATCAATAGTTATCAATATTGACTGATATAAAATATTTTATGTTGATATGCTTTTTAGATGTATCGCCCAGCCCTAGCTCACCCTCTGCATGGAGAAGCAATGCGATTCACTGGCAGAAAACAAATTATTGTATTGCTGTAAACAATACCAACAGCAACAAGTCTTTTAGCCACAGACAAAAGCACCACCTAAAGTATATGTGTCCCTTTATGTGTACACTACATGTTTCAAATTTTTAACGCTCTACATTGCCACCAGACAACCGTTCCCTTTGGGATTAAATTCTGTCAACCATGCAACATCTATATTTCTATGCACAACTGAAATAACCAGCAGGAGTCCCAGAATTAAAAATTAAACATGTAGGGTACACGTATAGTTGAGTGGTCCTGTTGGTGGCAGGACGACGTGTTGCTGTTGGTACCATTTACAGCAATGCTATGCTCTGTTACCTGCTGGTGCATTGCACTGCTTCTTCACACAGAGGGGGAGGTGGCCATTATTTGAAATTTGTTGCCCCTTGAGATTCATCATCTCATTTTCGAGGGGGTCCATGGAAGGTAATTTGAATTTGTGAATTTGTGCTTGTTTACAAAAAAATTCAAGTAACAGTGCTGGTGGTGTTTTTAGTAACTGCAGTATGAAAAAAACAAAACTTTAGACATACTACCACAGAATGAATCATTTGCATAATTCCCCTCTTAGAGAGTTTTAAAGGATGAAAAAATGAATTTGAAATGCAAATATAATCGTTACTGAACTTTTTTATTTAGCAGCTGTCTTAGTTGGACTTGCTTTTGCTGTTTGATTCATTTTGGTAGTGAAGTGCATTTATTTATGTTTCTTGTCTGGGTTTCTGTCCGCCATTGTGTTTTTGCATATTTCCATTTTATTTTTCATTACAGAATTGGAATTGAGGGTTGTGGAACCCATTTTAGCATTGTTTGCTCCCACATCTGTCTTATCATAAATGTTCATAGCTGAGATTAAAAAGGGTGCAACTTTTAGCTTTTTCTGTTCTTATTCTTGTTTTTGTGTCTTATTACTGTTTACAGCGCTACTGCTATTGACTTTCTGCTTCAAGTCTGTCATTGTTTTCCTCTGTTCGGTTTGTGTTGTCAGCTGATAACTCAATGGTTGCACTCATTTCTGCTGTAAAAGTTCACTGGGATGTGAAGACTGAGCTGTGTTATGATTGGAACATCAAATACATAACATTATTTTTTCGATTAAGTGGTTAATCTCTCAATTATTTTGATTAATCTGTTATTTATTCCTCAATTCATATAACAACAAATTTACCCAAAATAAAATTTTAAAACTTGTAATTTGTATTTCAATATTTTATTCTATCATCCTCAATCATCAACAAACAAATATGACTATGTATGCACTGCAGGGCATTATTTTTAAACAAAAATATCTCAGTCTTAACTGGTAATCTTTGAGTTTTTTAACATTTTACAAACATAGTTGGTTCGTGGCTAATAGAGTAAAGAGCAAATGTAAAACAGCCGAATAACAATGTGAGATGATACGAGGTGGAACACAATGTGTAATAGCAACAGTGATCCGGGGGGAACAAACATTAAACTTTAGAAGATCAATTACTACCAACAGCAACACATTCTTCGCATTTATGATCCTAATATATATTACATTTTGGTGAGGACAAAAAGTAAACAGGACTTACAGTGCCCTCTTGCTCCCGCTGCTGTCATTCAAAATTGCAAGACAACAGCAGTGCTACTGCAGTACTCCCGCTATGCTTGAGCGCTTCAAGAGCTCGAGTGTGGCGGTAGTGCTGCTATGATATGGCATCTCTAATTTGCAGAGCTTGCAGAACACCATGTTGTTCGGTCTCTGCTTAAAATGCTCCTACACTTTAGATGGCCTTAGGCGAGGTTTGTCACTTCAGCTTGCTTGGTGGAGTCCGTGCTTGTTGTCTGACTAGGTGCAGCCATCTTACTTCTTGCGACGCTTTGACACAAATGACATTAATCAACATATTTATGTAATCAAGGATGTCAATTACTTTGACCCAGCCCTACAGTTAAGCATCACTTTGTCTGAAATGTCTTAATGAAATGTCATTCTAGATTAGAAAGCGTTACTGTCATTGTACGAAATACAATAAGAATTTTAGTGCTATTCCTGATCAGTGCAGTTAAAATAAGTAAACAAGACATCGGCAATGTGTGTTCAACACACATCACTCTCACAATATAACTGCACAGGTAAAAGTACAAAAGAGAAGTGAGGTAGATTGCACTGATAGTATATTGCACTAGTAAGTAGATTATTGGACAGGTAAGATGTGTATGGGTAGTGGGTTATTTACTGTTTGCTGTTTGTTGGTGTTTAAAATTCTAATGACCCAGGGAAAGAAGCTGTCTGTGAGTCTGTTGGGACGAGCTCTGATGAACTGGTAGCGCCTGCCAGGGGAGCAACAGATTTGGTCCTGCTGAGTAGGGATAGACATGATTAATCAGTGATCAATTATTGATAAGAATAGTCAATCACATGAGATTTTATAACGGTTTGTTTTTCCTGAGTAGTCTCAAGCAGTGTAGACACTGCTCTGCCTTCTTCACTATCACTGTGGTGTTATTGGTCCAGGGGAGCTCCTCTGAGTTGTATGTTCCCAGGAACTTCAAGGTCGGGGTGCTTTCCACACAGTCTCTGTTAATGTGGAGAGGGGTAGGGTCCTCGCTGTGTCACATGAAGTCTATGATGACTTAATTGGTTTTCATTGTGTTGAGAGCCAGGTTGTTATCTGCACACCGCACTGTCAGTCGCCGGACGTCATCTGTGTAGGCCTTCTCATCTCCCCCTGAGATGAGCCCAACCACGATGGTGTTGTCAGTGAGTTTAATGGTGTGATGGAATGCATTCTTGGCTGTAGAACACAGAATAGTGGGCTCAGCACACAGCCTTGTGGGGAGGCAGTACTGAGTGAGAGGGAGGAAGATAGATGGGGGGGCCAACTGTCATTGTCTGTGGTCCATTGGTGAGGGAGTCCTTAATTGAGGCACAGGTGGGTGGAGGGAGGTGTAGGTCCAACAGTTTTCTGTTCAGAATGTCCGGGATGGTAGTGTTAGGTGGTGGGCTGCAGTCTATGAAGAGCATTCTCACATAGCTGCCTCTGTGTTCGAGGTGACTCAGCGAAGGACTATGGAGATGGACCAGTGGGCCAGTTTGATCTGTAAGCTAACCGATGGGGGTCGATCGAGGGAGGGAGGCTGGCCTTGATGTGTTGTAAAACCAGCCTCTCAAAACACTTCATCATCACTGATGTGAGTGCAGTTGGCCTATAGTCACTGAGGCAGTTTATGGCTTTGGTGGATGGTGGCTTGGCTTAGGGAAGGGTTGAAGAACTTGATGAAGACCCCTGAGAGCTGGTAGGGGCATGATTTTAGCACCTACCTAGACACTTCATCAGGACCAGCAGCTTTACTCAGATTCACCAACCTGAATACAGGCCTCACTCGGTGTTCCTGCAGTGTGAATGCGTGAATAATGGCGGCTGGTGAGTGCCGTTTTACTGTGGTTGGCCTGTTTACCTCAAAGCGTGCAGAGAAACTCTTAAGCTCCTCTGCCAGTAAGGGCGTCGGTGTTAACACTGGTAGTGCTGCTTTCAGAGAGACGAGACAAGATGTCAGCACAGCTTCTAATAGTGTTCTTTCTAGCACCATTTCTCTTTGAATTACTTTCAGCTTTTGAATTCTAATTGTTTTTTAATAGTCTTTTTGTTCCTCTCCTTGACTTGGCAGTCGGACATTATGTCAGAGCAGAGGGAGCGAGTCGACAGACATAAGCTAGCACCTCCTGAGAGTCGCAGCCAGTAAATATTAGGTTAATTGCTCAAGCACATTAGCACTTGTTCCTCATGGTTGTCATTGACTTCCATTAGCATCACTTAAGATTAACTTTCCTTTAATTCAACAAGAAGACAGGAGACTGGGTTATGTTGCAGAGAGGGGTCAAGAGGCAAAGAAACATGAAGTGAGGCTGGGAGAAATTTAAAAAAACCTTAAGGACACACAATGTTGAGTCATGAAGCTCCTGCTATAGTTTAAGACTTTGTTACGTTCAAAATGTGTATTGCTGTACTGTTTATCATCATGGTTACCAAAACTTTGTGGGGTAAGAGGAATGATTCACTATATACATATGATGTGAATTCTTCATGTAACATAAATAACCTTTACAGTAAATGAATTTGAGTTAAATTAAACGAAACTTCAGTTTTTATAACTATACATTGTAAACTTAGAATATTATTTCTTGTTAAATCAGTACTTTACTTTGGTAATGAAATAAAATACCTAGCTAATGTAAGCTAATGCTACTGCTCAGCTGCAAATTTAGTCTGCAGTTGACGTTTCCATGTGACACATGCGTACATGACATAAGGCTGAAAGATTGAGACTGAAGCTGCATGTCTCAGGCATTAGGCTACATCCTACCAGATGTTGATCCATATAAAGACGTGTATACAAGGGGGAAGCATGGTTTGTGTATTTCAGTGTAGAGCTTGTTCACCTTGGAGCACTGCATTAAGAATGAAATTTAAAAATAAAATGCAATGTTGTTTGTTCTAACACAACCCTGGAATTGTTTGGATGTTGACTGTAAAAAAAAAACACATCATAGACAACCAGTATTGTGTTAGATTCAGACTATGCTTTGTTTTTGTTTTCAGTGTGCTTCAGTCTTACACAAGAGAGGGACTTGAGGGTACAAGGAATAGAGTCGTATATGAAGAATTTAGAGCCATACGAGATGCGTTTTATATATTTTCAAATTCCATTGTATTTTTCCCCAAATTACGTTTTTTCCTTTTTAATTTTTCAGATTTTTAAAAACTCTAACTTAAAAAAAAATTTTTTTTTTAAAATATACAAATACGGTCTTTATCTTGAGCTTTACTGTCTATTTACTCTCTTTTGAAATGTGCAAAGTCAAAAATCACGTTCTTTCAAAATTGTCCAGCTTATGATGCTGGCTTGCTGCTGTTTCAGGAGAGACGGAGATTAAAGAGAAACAATTTCAGTGTTTCAAACTGTTAGGCTACTTGAAAGCATTTTTCAATTAGCTAACTGAATAATTGTCTGACTGTTCTTATTATTAAATAGTGAGTCACACTGTCAGAAAACACTCACTACTCATTACTGTCCATACTGTTATACTTTGCTGATCTGGCCCAGGCCTTGTGGATCATCTGTTGCGGCTGGACTGAAGTCTCTCTTACCGCTGCAGAAGAGTGGTGAGTGAAGGTGCATTGTGAAAATAAACGTGAGGTCCAGTATTGACCATTGTTTAGTCCCTAACAGTCAGTAGACAGTTTCAATGAAGCCTTCATAAAACAAACCTGTATCCATTAATGTCCCTGACTGTGTGTATAAATACATTGCGTTGTATTAAGACTGGAGCAAAGCTTCCAGTAGGCAGACTGCCAGTGACTTGTAGAGAAAAAAACATCTTTTCTAGACAAAAACACAAACTTGTTTAATAGCCCATAACTTCTAACTATGAAGTACATGTCTGATAAGCTCTTAATTATCCACCTCCACCTCCAGAACATTTTGATTCAGGTGTCTGCCAACAACCCTGATATCTTCTCCATCCTTTGTAAACCTGTCATTCAGTAAAGTAGATGCCAAACCTTTGATAACTGGGAGGTATAGAAGACTGTTGACATTTTAGATAATGCATAGTTCCACTGGCAGCCAGAAAATCTCCCTGAGTAGACGACATTTTCCTCAGACTAATAGGATTTTATTGTGTTGTGTTTTACAAAGAGAGATCAGATAACTACATTCTCTCAGTGAAAAAAATCATGTAAAATAAAGTGGTCCTGCACACATTGCTTTAAGGACTGAGAGATGTGTAATTTCATTAAGGTAGATGACTCATGGCTCTTTTGTCATAAGCATAATTGGTTTTGACATTTCGTCACCCTGAGGGCTATTATTTTGTCTTTTTTCTGCAGTTGAAAACAGAAAAGTAAATTAGGGTTCTGGGCTTTTACATCACGGGAATCAGTCATGTGCTGACTCTTTTGTCTGGAGAAATTTCACACATTTTCAGACATGGAGAGTTGCTCTGATCCTGAATCAGTTTCCAAGTTGCACATTGTGACTGTGCTGTCTTCTGCCATGACCTTAAGGTTTCAGTACCTGCTGGCCTTCTTCTGTTGGGTCTCTGTGGGGAGGGGCAGAGTGCATCCACTGGGAAGAGTCGCGCTTGATTACAACACAAGACTGAATGCCAGTTACTGGTAGACTCATCATGCAGCGCATAATTGTGTCTCGATTATCTTGTTTTATGATTGTGGGAAGCCAAAATAATAACTGAAGTTCAATTAATCACCCAGCCTCAATCAACATAGAAAAGAAGAAAAAACCTATTCTTAACTTCTATTTTTCATATAAAATGCATATTTGTTTCTCACCAGGCTTCTAAAATAAATCTGTCTAAAAAGAAAGAATTATTGGTGGAAATGTTTCAGCTGTTGTAATGTTTTGTCTTGTGATACAGTTGTGACAAGGACCTGTAATGAAAAATTTCATGCCTCTGAAAAGATAGGAGAATAACATTTGCTCAACAATTGAAAAAGTCTCAGACAAGCTTGAAATCAACCTCATCCCAACCCAGTTCATCTTGCTATAAAAATGACTCTTTATTAAACAGCAGAATTAGATAAAAAAAGAGAAAATTACACACACTACTACTGCCAACGAAGCTAAAAAAAAAATTACAATCACTCAAACTTAAATCTCACTATCTGTTGCTATTTGGTTGAGAAACTAGCCTTTATATTCTGTCATGAATAATCAAACCTATTTCTCTGTTTTTAGATTCTTCACTGTAACAGTTTTCCTTAGTATCTCACTCATCTGTTGTTTTGTTGATGATAATGACTTTGCTGATTAGCACTGCTAACCAGTTCTACAATTGCACAATTGATTACGTGCTCTTGCTAGAATGTGCTAATAGTGCAGCAATGAAATTACCTGTGAGATGTCTTTAGCTTCAGCTTTAGCAAAAATTGAGCACAACACACATTTTTGTACATTTTTTAAATGAGAACTGACCCTTAAAGTGCAATTTGTTGCTTTCGTAGTTTGTTTATCCTTCACTGTGAAATGATTCTAGTTTAAACTGCAGAAAAGAGTATTACCATTACCTACTTACCTTAGGTTAGTTTGAAATAGCTTTTTTTCCCCCAGTATCTTTCATGTGTTCTTGGGGTTTGCTGGGATGCTGTGATACATGACTCAACACAAAAAAACAAAACTCATTCAAACCAAAATGTTCATGCTCATTGGATAGATGTGTCTAGGGAGGGAACAAGGAAATTAATACGGGGAAAACTTCTGAAGAAACTTGAATTGGCTCAAACATAAAATAAAAAACATACTTCCTTACTAGTCCAGATCAGACTTGACTCATTCTCTTCCTGGCCTCTGGTCACTGTTAACTGTGCTCATCACCTTCCCAAAATGCAAAGCTCTCCTTGCTATAGCAGCAATTCAACATATTCACAGTACAGCTTTTAGATGGGTCAGATACGGGCAGATAACATGTCAACAACAAAGAAACCGCTGCAGAACTGCTGGAGACTACTTCTTATTTTTTTTTAAAACAATTTTTTATTAATTTTGTGTCAGCACAATAGAGGACAGACCAACAGTACATGTTCGTTCATGTATAATAATATAGTATTGAAAAAACTGAAATGGGTTTGTGTTATCCAGCAGAGAACGAAAAAAACAAACCAAAAAAACAAACAAACAAACAAACAAAAAAAACCACCCACCAACCCACACTAAACATTTACATTTACAACCACACACACGGTCAACACATAGATTCCGCTCACATACACATTCTGTTGTTGGCAATTAATCAGAAATAAAGTAGCCTAATGAGAATTCTTCCTACCCTGGTGAGTGATCTGCACCCCTCCCCCCCAACCCCCCCTTTTACAGGCAAGATTTTTCACCGCTGTAATGGCTTCTGACCATGATTTTAGAGTTTTTTCCTGTGCTCTGTGAGACTGAGCTGCAGAGAGCTCTAACTGTAGAATATCAATCAGGAGGTGCCACAACTGATCCAATGATAAATTGTGTGGTGGCTTCCACCATACTACCAGTACTTTCTTAGCTGCCGTTAACCCAGAAAGCCAAATTCTTTTTTCTTGTACTGACAAAGGAAATTTAGAATTGTCATTCAGTAAACACAGAACAGGACAGCATGAGGATTATTGAGGATTTTGGCTCAAGACTTAGTGACTTTTGACCAAAATAACTGTACTCCAGGGCATTCCCAAAACATATGTGTAAAAGTGCCTAAGTAACTTAGTGTGCATAATTGACAGAGAGGAGATGATTCCAACTTCATTGAGTATCTAAGTCTGGGAGTAAAGTAAGTTCTATGAACAATTTTTTAAATGTATGATTTGGTGATTTGGCTTTTTTGAGGCCTGGGTTATATTATTCCACACTGTTTTCCATAATATTTCAGATGTGATGGAATCGTGATCATTCTGCCAAGATGTTTGAATTGCTAATGGTTTATAAGAAATTTGCAGGATTTTAACATATAATACTGATATGATGAATTATTCTCAACAGTATTTTTTTTGGAAAATTGGAATATTGACTTGGGTCAGGTTCTCTTTGTTGCCTTTTAGCGGTAAAAGTGCTGATTTTTGCCAGTTTATTTTATATCCTGAGATCCTGCTAAACTCTGTAAATAAACTGAAAATATGGGGAAGCGACTGTGACACTTCACTAATAAAAAGTAAAAGATCATCTGCATACAATGATATTTGATGAGTGGTAGACTTTATTGCAATTGGGATAATGTTAGGTGATTGACACACTTTTTGGGCTAAAGGCTCAAGGGATAATAATACAAATAATAGATGAGACAGTGGGCATCCTTGTCGGGATCCTCTAAAAATTGGGAAATGTGGGGAGCAGCAGCCTACTGATAAGATCATTGCTCCCCGATTTGCATACAGGATTTTAATGTAATCAGTAAAAGATTCCTCCCAATCCCATTTGGTCTAGTAAGGCTCAGAGGTAGTCCCATTCAAGTCTATCAAACGCCTTTTCGGCATCGAGAGATCAGATCCCATATGAGGTCAAGAGGTCAGACGAGTCTGGACTAAAGTGTAGAATATGTAGGAGTCTTCTTATATTGTCCAAACTAAATCGGCCTTTTACGAACCCAGTTTGATCACAATGAACAAGTTTTCTTAAATATTTGTTGAGACAGCGTGCTAATACTTTAGCATATATCTTCATGTCTGCATTAATCAATGACACTGGCCGATAGCTGGTGCAAAGTGTTGGATCTTTGTTTTTTGAGAAGTGATATCAAAGCTGTGTTTGTTTGTTTTAAGAAGTGGCCTTTTGCAATTGATATAGTTATCATTTACGAAGCATAGGGCATAATTCCGGCCAGAACTTGATATGGACTTCAATGGGGATACCATCTGGACCTGGAGACTTACCCAAATTCATCTCCTGTATTGCATCCCATAATTCTTTTAAGGATATATTTGCTCCTAAATCATTTGCTTCTACGCTAGACAGCTTTTCCAAATGTAAATCACTCAAAAATTTTCTCTGCTTATCTTTGTTGAATGTAACTTTGGATGTATAAAGTTTTTCATAGAAATCTAAGAAGACTGTATTGATTCCATTTGGAGATGTAACTGTATTGCCATCTGCAGATTTTATTTCAGAAATGCACGCCCGTCGTTCATTAGAACGGAACCGCATGGCTAGTTCGTGTGAGGGTTTGCTCCCATTAAAGTAATGGTGTTCTCTAGACTTTTGAAGTAGGAACTCTGCCTCTACTCTAAGTAGTGCATTAAATTCACTTTTCAAAAGGCTAAGTTGACTTGGTTGTGTTGTGCAAAAGGAGTTTTGTTGAGCTTTTTCCAAGGATGCCAAGTGTCTCTCTAACTCAGCTGTTTTCAGTCGACGAGATGGGTTTGAAAATAAAGCAAATGATGTAACATTGTCTTTTATGAAATGTTTAATAGCTTCCCAAACAAATCTAAAATCTTCCACTGAGTCTATGTTAAGTGAGATAAATTCCTGTAGTTTGAGACTACTTCTTAAGAGGTTTGGCACTGTTGTTGGTCAGCACCCAAATATAATTGGATTGTACAAGACTAGACAGGATTGAAACGTCCTAAAGGAGACCTTCTCACAGTCAGTCAGCTGCTAGGTACAAGCTGGTTATACTGAGCCTTTCTTGGCTAAATAATGATCCAGTCAGCTTAACAACAAATAGAAACCATTCATTAATACATAATAGCTGACATCCCTGTCCACTTCTTGGATACTACAGAAAAGCAGTTTTTACTGCACTTTTCAGACCCCATTACATTGTATGATCACCAACTGCAATGGAAATATTGGAAAAAGAAGATTTTCTGGTCAAATATCTGTTAAATATCATCACTGTATGCAAAATTTCTCAGATTAGATCTTGGAAAAACTGCAAAAATGTTATTAATATTGGTAATCTATTTGACTTGTCAATATTTTTCTTTTAGATGCCTCAAATCTGTGACAGAATATCTGAACTATTTTCAAATGATCTGCCTGTTTTTCTATTATCTATGTATGCCTCTGTGCATTTGTTTATTTAATTTTACATTCATAGACACAAAACCAGTTACCTGATAATCAGTCACAGTAGAAAAGAAGAGTTCACGTGCAAAAACAGATAAAAGCCATTCTAAAAATAAATTAAAACCATCTCTTTTACTGACACTGCTTGTAGTCCACACACAAAACTATATGATTTAGTAAAATAATAGTTTTGAAAGGCTAAATAAAAATGTATATACTTGAAATAAAATTAACTAATTAATATAGCCCATAATAAAAATTAAAGTTTAAAAAATACAAATGGAGATATCTGTTCTTGCAAACAAACTCGACCCTACCCGTTCTTAGATGTTTTGTCAGTTCCTCAGTTAGAGTTGCTGTCATCAGCATTATGAAAAGGTCTTAAACAAGAACTTTTAGCCATGAACTTAACATCATTTAGGCGAGCCCTTACTGGTAAGATTGGACACGTGAACATGGCCCAGGTTACTTGTAAAATAGAGCTTTTAGAGCTGTCATATTTCTTAGAAATTTATTTTCCAATTAAACTGAATTATGGGCGAAATGTGTTTGAATTTGATGAAGGGATTTTAATTCAGTTCAGATTAGTGTAAAAGCAAGTATGCACTGATGTGGATAGAACAGTGCAATTAGGGAACATGTTTGTCAAACTAAGTTAGACAGTTGTCGTGTTCTGAGTGCATAAACTTTAGTTTGAGTGGCCCCTTTGGGAATTCAGCCTCTAACTACAGCAGTGCTGTTGCAGCAAGGTGCTTCAGTGTTTCTCTTTTATTACTCTCTCCACTTTGATGACTCTCCAGCAGCAGAGTGTCAGTGTTCTTTGGGCGTGTTTAGGTGCTATGAGGATTTACCGTCATGATGCAGGGGACAGGTTGCATGGATCTTTTTCCTCAGATGCTTGTTGCAGTATTTTGAACCAGGCCTATCAATGGGGAGTCCTAAAATATCTGGGAGTAGAGACGTTGTTAATTCCTGCCCCTAGTGTGAATAATAAAATAATTGAAGTATGCTTTTGCTTCCATTTTGGTTGTTAATACAGACAAAATACAGTACAGAAAATGTGCATTAAAAATGGAAAAATGTGCTCCTCTTTTTGTAAAAGTTGACATGTTTATGGTTTCCACGCTCCCTCATTTTGTTGCTGTTGTTGTTGTTGTTTTGCAGATTTAAGAGACTGCTTCCCAACAATAAAGTGGCATTTGTTTTTGAATTCCCTTTATTATTATTATATTTTTTTAAACATTTTTGTCATCTTAATTTAGCATGTTAGCATATCAATATATAAGGTTGTCTTCATTTTTGCAATTACTTTACACCATGTGATTTATTTATTAGAAGCACCTGTGTGCAACTCAGTTTACAGCATTTTTAACTGTACAAGTAGCCAGTATTCATATGAGCCAAGTAGCTTGTTTCATTTCATTCTAATCAGGCAAGCAGATGAATGAGTTTTGACAGGGTTACTTCAATTATTACTATTATATTAACATGACTCTAATTTGATATCTCAAATGTAGATGATTTATCTTAATTTAAATCGTCTTTGAATCATAATTCCTCAACATTAAACGAATATCTGCATGACATTCTCAAGTCATGTAATGATCACAATCAGAGATTGTTATTTCGATTGTGGGATTGTGCAAGAAACCATGGGGTGGTTTATAGGTTGGGGTGGTTTATACGTATGCAACATCAACTCACTTCTACTTAATTAATACAGCCTCTGAACCTGAAAGTCCATTTGCTACCATAATAATTAACATTCACCTTGGCCCCTCTGTGAGGGTCAGGTCCTGCAAAGCTGAACCTGACATTTAGTTCAAAGGAATATTAATGTCAGGGATGTATAAAGCTCAGGGTCAGTGTAGCAAAGAGATGTCAGCATGCATAGCTGATCGGAAAACTGAGAATGAAAAGGTGACAAATTAGATTCCCCCAAGAAATCCTTGATAAAACCCTTTCTTGTTGGCTGCTTTTTGAAAGGTTCTCTGCTTGTGATCATACACAGATAAATTAGGAATCAGAAAATCTGGAATTCTAGGTCTAGAAATAACTACCACTATCACCCATGTGCTTAATATTTTGGGGGATAGAGTGAGTTAGTATGGGTTAAGAGAGGCTTGAGGTGTTTCTACTATAGGATGAATAAAAAATGTTCTTTTAGGGACTGACATTTGTTTTGCTTAAAATTGATCTAAAAAAATCATTGTGATCATAGATAAGCAGGATACTATATAGTTTCTAAAAATAAGAATCACAAAATAAGAATCACATTGAAACTGACCATAGCTGAGTAAAATGTATGTAAAATCAGAAATCACAAACAAAAAACCCCCCACACAAAGTAAAGGCTTTTTCGATTTATTTGCAAAAGTTAACAAATGTTGTCAGTGTCTTTTTTTCTTTTTGCCTTATTTCCCCCACATGGCAATTATTAGCCTCAAAATGTCCCAAAAACAAATGTTTTATTCTTTTTAATTTGAACAGGAAAAGTTAAAGTTTGTTTCAGGCCTACCACTCACTGTGGCAGGAAGATTCAGGGGGTCCTGGTAGCTCACCATCAAAAGTATCTTGAATTGGAGTCTCACAGCTGTGCAGCATTCAGGAATCCCAAATCCCAATCCTAAATGCCTGCCCCTGGCCAGCTCTACAGGTTTACCCATTTAGACAAGTGTTGCTCGACCCCGGCTCCACTTCTGACTCTGCTCTGATACTTCCTCCAAAGGCGGGTTATTGGCGGTGCAACTCAGACCTACAAGCCCAAATGTGCACTGTTTAAACAGACCAGCGAGGTGCGTTAGAGGTGCATTAAACCCGCGCTAGACAGGCTGTGTAAAAAGGGCTTTAGTAGGAAAAGTCATTATAACTCAAGTTACATCATCCTTTAAATCAAAGACAAACAACAAAGTAATAACCCAACCATAATTGATATAAATCAACCACTGGAACATGAAAGTTAAGATGCACAGGGCTAAAAGCCAAAAGCCCTCAACAATTTTCAATATGTGGTTACCTTTAACTCTGCTTAAATGCTAGATGGCAGTATTTCTATGGCAGATATGCATTGCAATCTATAGTAGGCTAGCGGAAGCTAATGGAAAAATCATGCTAACTGCTGCTGGTGGGAGCTATTTTAGAGCTAATGACACACACTATGCAGATATAACTTAGCTCTGATGGTGGAGGATTTAAGAGAGGACGAGGGAGAATCTGTCACTGAGTTCAGCATTTCCTGTCATGCTGACCAGCTCGAGGAGAGCGGAGGAAGATCCGTGTTGGTACCGGCCAGCTTGTACGCCAAACAGCAGACAACAGACTAAGCTTCTTCGTTGTCGTCTTCTCTTTTTTCCTTCTCCTCCTCCTTTGCTTGTTGGCAGATCTTCAAACAACTTTAAGGTGCATACTGCCACCTACTGTTATTTTCGAATAATGACAAGCACATTCAAGTATACAAAAACTTTGAGTTAATCTCATTATCTGTGCCTCTCTTAATTTGTGTTCTAATTCTGGCACATCTTAACAAATAGCACCACATTTCAATCAATAAATATATTAATTTGAATGAATTTTGTTTTATTTTACTAAGCTACATGTCTGTTTGGATTTTCATTACAGCTTCATTATAGACTAAGCAGCATAATTTACCTAATCTATGTCAATTACATTATTTTTGTTAGAAAAAGAGTGTCGACTGAAGA
This sequence comes from Naso thynnoides, assembly GCA_029783665.1. Classification (NCBI taxonomy): domain Eukaryota; kingdom Metazoa; phylum Chordata; class Actinopteri; order Acanthuriformes; family Acanthuridae; genus Naso; species Naso thynnoides. The sequence goes on from JAQLOL010000004.1 coordinate 2,438,471, forward strand.
ATTGAGTTGGAATTATTTAGTCAGGTATGATGTCAGGGTACTGAAGTAGCTGATTAATAGCCATTGCCATTCGGCCTGAACCCACCTCTACTGAGTAAGGGTATGGTCTACGGTGGAAACGCAAGCCAGATCTAGGGATTACTGTTCCAAGAAGTACTATACTGTATTAAACTGTACTGTGCTACTTGGTGGAAATGGGGCTTTAGATTGTGTTTGCATGGTTAAATGCGCCTGTTATAAGTTGTTTGAATAAAAGCTCCAGCTAAATAAATGTATATTATTGTTTAAAAAATCCCACAGGATATTACAAATTTGAAAAAAAAGCTCCATACATTACCAGTTTTTCCCCTTAATGAGGAAACAGAACTTAAGGTGTGAAACCAGTGATATGCCCCTTTTTAAGTAACACTAATAAACAATCTACCCGAAATTTTAGATTTATAATATATGATTAAACTAAACTGGGTACAGTGCAATTGTATATTAGCCACAGTCTAATTAAAGTATTTTCATAAAATGCTTCAGACCAAAAGTAAATTAAAACATTAGTTCGATCCTATTCATTTTTGTAAAGTAAAGGTGTTGTTTTACAGGTCTCTTGAGAAAATGACGTACATTTTCATAACATTCTGATCCTAGTTAAGTGTGATGTGTGTATGAGTGTGTGACTTTGACACAGTGGGTGGCATTATTGTGTAAGGTATTTCAGTAGCAGTATCCCGCTATGCACCCTTTGTTATCACTACGCTTCTGGCCAACACATTGGGGGCAAAACAGAAGGCAAACACCAAATACAAGCTTGTTGGCAATTTGTCGTGGGTTGGAGCTTTGCATGTGATTTAGTTGTTTGCCTAATATGTTTAGACACGGTGGGTCCATACTGAATTTGAGCCACGGTACAAATTATTATGAGACTGCTGATTAGTTCTGGCACAATTAGTCATATGATTCTTTTAGATTAGGCACAGGAATGACTTCTGTAAGGTAGAGTTGGATGATGATGTTGAGAAAAAATATCCCCTCAAACCCCTCTTTTGGATCAAGCCAAGATTGTTTCTGAGGCAAGATTGTTCAGCCCTAGTGTCGTTTTAGGAGATTTATGGCCACTTTTTGACACTGCCTGCAATAGAGCAGTTTTCTCCTAGTGAGTTGATCTGCAGGGGGAACGTGAAACAGTATTTTCTTGAGAAAATACAATTTTGAGTATCCCAAAGGCTTCATTCAGACCGCAAGCTCATATGATTATCTTTCTTATCTGTCACTTTTCTGACTTGTTGTGAAACTTGACATATTACTTAACTTTGGAGGGGAAGATAGGATTGATGTAGACAGAAGTGCGATGTGTAAATTTGATTTTTTTTTTGTAAAGAGCCCAAAATTCACCTTATGCGATACCTTTTAGGAAGCCATAAAAAGCACAATAAAATTCAGCTTTCAGACAACATTAATGCCGAATCCCAATTCCCCCCAAGAGCCACTGCCCCAGCTTTGAGTGCCCTCCAAAAAGTAGTGTTCCTTCACAACATAGGGAGGAGGGGTAGGGCTGAAATCCATTCCTAGGTAATGGGACACTACTCATTACGTCATCAGCAGCCACAATGGCATTACGTAGCACGACAGCAATGGGGCCGTAGATCACCATGATGCTTGTGCCAGCTGTTGTACCAGTTGCATGGGCTGTTATCATCATGAGGTGAGTAGAAGATGTCTTGGACGCATTATAAAGCTGGTCAGTTTTGGTCTCTCCTACATTTGGAGTCTGCATTTGAAAATGCTTTAGAGGGCTAGATCACTACTCTCCCTCAAACCCGAAAGAAATGGGACACAGTACCCTCTACGGGTACACGCAGAACGACAGGTCTGACAGGTCTCTTTCATCTGAAGTGACTGCCATGGGTTTTACCACAGACATTTGGAGTTCTGATGTTTGCATGATGTCCTTCCTTAGCCTTACTGCACAATGGATCAACTCCACTTTTGATTGAAGGCGTGTGGTATTACGTGCATTTCAGTTTGATGGAACTCATACAGCAGAGCATGTAAAACAGGCAATCAAGAGAGGCTAAACACTTAGGGAATAGAGAAACAATTCCATGTCATTTTGCAGGACAATGCACGTAATATGAAGAAAGCCACGGATGATACGATATGGGGGTACTAAGTGAGAGCTGCATGGCGCACGCGCCTCAGCTGGTCGAACATGAAGGTCAGCTTTCTCAGCGCAATATCACAGACACATTGTACAAAACTCAAGTCAGTTAACTCAGTCATCTCTACACACTGTACAGATAACAGAATGTACGAGAGGAAAACTGCTCAAGCAGCTCCAACAACAAGCACTTTAAGAACTGACTGCAACATGTAAGTTCGATGTTCAAGTTTTACTGTAATGCTGCAACTTCAGTAAGAAGCAACCTTAAAAAAAAGTGGAACTGAGATTCTCTGTTGTTCTCTTTTAGTATACGAGGTTTACTACAATGTTGCACTAAGCAGAACTTTGTGTGACTGTAACTGGTAAAGTCAAGCTGTTGTGATTTGTTACTCGTTTAGTGTTCTAGTTTACTGCTACAACTCTGCACTAGTAGGACTGATAGGAACCATCTTTTTGTTTGTTTACTTGCCTGGTATTTTGTTGAAAGACAAATGAATACAAATGCTTGACTAAGTGAAGTTTTAAAGAGCTAATTATTTTAATGACATCTTGTAGTTTGTTTACTTGGTTATTTATTTTGTACTCCACTGAGAAGAATAGATGAGAGGTATTTATAAAGGCTGTTGCTTGTTTGTTTGTTTTTTAAACTGCTGCACTAAGTGGAATTGTATGAGCCATATAAAAAATTTGTTTGTTTACTTTATTTAAATAAAATAAAGAACATCAAGGAACAACTAGGATGCCGACAATTTTTCTCTTAAAGCATTGCAGAAGTATTGGATCGGGACTCTACCTGCAGATATTCAATATCAAATGACTCGGATTAGGGTTGGAAAAAACTTGATCGGGGCATCCCTAATAACTATCTTAAATTTGAAAAGTTTCAATGCTAAATAACTACTTATGATGAACTTAATAACTTATATTTACTGATGTTAGGGATTTTACTGTACTTTAACACCAGTCACCGTATGCATGTTTGATGACTGAATGTGATACTGCACAGTTCTACTGAAACCCAAAGTAACAAAGACATTAGGGCCCATATTTATCAGAGTTATAAGAATTACACCTAAAAGTGTTTTTTAGAGCCAGCTGGGGAGTAAAGAAGGTTTCAAAGTGTACAATAAGACACAGTCATCAGTCGACCACTGTAAAGTGTAGAAATCTTTATGGAATGTATTTTCAGTACCAATTAATGCATAAAATGAACATCTCCAAATCAAATTAAAGTGGATGTTCTGAAAAGGAAACCGAATAAATATGTAATTGAACAGAATGAAAAGTCTGCTGCTGGTAGAAAGAGAAGAGAAAGTATACAGTATAACTTTAGATTTAGGAAAAACCTAATTTACAAGCACAAAAGTACAATAATGAAAAAAGATTGCAGCCAAAATCAATGCAGGTTTATTCTTGTCATTTGCATCCAAGAGGAATGCAGAAAGTGGTCCAATAAAATACACAACAGCGGATGAACTACTCAGTTCTGAGTCATCAGTATTACTTCAGATTATGTTTGATTTATTGTGACCCAGGCCTTTTTTTCCAGTCACTTATTCTGGTTTAGGAGCCTAAAATCGGAAGGGGTCATTTTTTTGTTCAAAAGAAATATGCTAAATAGCTTTTAACTCTCAAGTTTGCAAGGAATAAAAGGAGAAGGTCTCTACTTTTAAGTTCAAAATTTTGCAATATGACACATTATTTTAATGCAAACAGGAATGTTATCTCAAAGCTCCCATCTGAAAACACTTCACACACACCACCATATCACATCCAGGCCAGTGAAAATGCTCTTCCAGCAGAGATTGTAAACCAAGCTATGATCCACTTGAAACACAGAGGATGTCAGATCATCTCTCTTATTACAGCCTGTCAGATGGAGAGAATAACTCTGATCCGCCTATTGCCACTTGTCAGCACAGTTATTGAAAATCACCTTCAATTTGCTCCAGATATAGAGATTGCAAAGGACAAGTCACTGTGCTCTGTTTGATGTGACAATCACTTCGATCTTTCCTCTAGACAGGACGGAGGTAGTCAGGCATGATGGGAAAAATCAGCAGAATCAGTCAGTGGGAAAAGTAGCAAAGGCTTAGATAATAGGGCTATCTTTGAAAATAGAATGTGACTCGGGGTGTATGTATGTGGTGTACATGGCATGCATAAAACTAGAAGCACTCCCATTGCTTAATTGATTGAAGAAATGCAGATGGAGAGGATTAGGAGAACAGTGTTCCCCAAAATTACATCACATCAGGTTCAAAAGGCTCTGATGTTTCTCATACACAGTCTGAGTGAGTTCTCTGCACCGTCTGCAGTGGCCGTGAAATATCTAATATCAGTGACTGTAACCGTGTCAAAGCGTAATACATCTGTGTGGGAATTATTGTAACCCTGTGGTTTTGTTATTCTGCACATGAAATCACATTGCATGTTTTAGAAATTGCCTGTATAGGATGGCGCTCATTCTAAGACCTCATCTTTGTTGCTGCTTTGAAAGCTTCACAACCAGAAAAAAGACTCATAATCATCTTTGTTTGTGTTAGAGTTTTGTCCCCAAAAGAGTTTTTTTTTTTTTTTTTTAAAGCCTTGATGGAACCCTCTTACTGAAACTTTTACGTATTCTTGTGGCACAGTAACTGATTTGCCAACAAAGAAGGAAAAAAAAAGGAATAGAAAAACCCTGCTGTGGGCTTGAGCAGAGCTTCAGTCAAAATCCTGGAAGCTAGTTGACATGCAGGGTGTGGAGGTCCCTGCAAAGTTACTGAACTTCTTTCTCTTCATTTTTTCACCAGCAGCTTTTTATATTACCTGGCAAAACTTCTTTCTTTTTTTACTGCCCTTTCTCTGTCCAAAGCCGGAGCCTGTGGTTTGAAAGGCTCACTGTCCCTAGATTAGGTTCTGCTTGTGTGTGTGATCAATGAACCGCAGCCGGCTCGCGGTCAGAGCAGCGCGGCGGGGTTGCAGCTACATCCCGCCAAGTGGCTGGATGGTGATAAGTTCATTGTTGTGCCTCCTGCGTGCCCCAGATAAGCCCCAGCACGTCGGGAGTTCACCGCAGCAGAAGCAACAACAGCGGCAGTGGCAGCCCAAGTGTAAGCTGGTTATGGCTGGTTGGAAAGCAATGCTCCGACAGATTATTATTCCCACCTCTCAGGGTCTTTAGTGCTAATTTACCAGCCTGATTACACAGGCAAACAAGTTTAACACAGACTGCTCAGATTCGTAAATGACATTGACATCTCACTGTATTCATACATCAGTATAAAAGTTACAGAAAAATCTTTACACATCCAAAAACGAATTTTATGAATCCAACAAAAAATGACGGATAAAATCATTCATTGGATGAGAAAGTCAGCGGAGGAAAAGTGAATTGGAAATCCTTACACTTCTTGAAAATGACTGTTGCTGAAGCTCTGGAGAAGCTTTCTGAAGTCCAACAAAATGACTATAATAGTGTTAACTGGGATATCTTTGGTTGATATTACATATCTGCATAACAAACTGGAAGCCCAGAGATTTTAGAAAAAAAAGAAAGAAAAAACACAAAAACCCCAGACATTTACAAGGCAAGTTCTTTATTCATCTAAGCTAAATATATATTTCAGCAGCTCAAGGACAAAAAAGTACACAAAAATGGTGAACTAACTAAAGAACTTAACAGATAAAAAGTAAAAAATGTTTGGAAAAATTTTTTTAAAAGGAAAATAGATTAGAAGTTACACAGAGCAATTAATCGTACACTCAAAAAGTATATAAGCACTTGCAGTACACATTGAGGGACCAAAACTGGTCTTACACTGGACAAATAATGCTGCAAGGTTTGAAGCAGAGTGACAGTTCTGTGATTAGAAGCAGCAAAGACAGCAAAGTGCAGTCTATGTAACAGCAGTTGATACCCTCGAGCTCACAGTATGATTACAGATAAAACCTCGATTCCAAGAGAGTTGGGGCTCTGTAAAATGTAAATGAACTTAATGCTGACAATTTCAATATACAACCATGTGTGAACTTCAGACAAATGTCTCTTGTGACTGACTAAACCTTTTGAGGATGCCCATTTCATCCACAATCATGACACTATCACCTGTTACCAATTAAGCTGTTTACCTGTGGAATATTCATACATATAAAGACTTATTGGAATAATTGAGGTCAACCATTAAGTGTGTTGTCTTTGTGCTGTTTTAATTTGAGTATATGTCTAAGGATTAGTAAGTTATTCATTCGTATAACATCATGTTTTCTTAATGTTTTTCACAGAGTAAAACTTTATTAGGATCAGGGTTGTAGATAGACTTAAGTCCAAATGGAAAATGGTATTGTTAAAGCAGGTGAGAGCAAAAATGACTGGATGAAATGAGCAAGATGTTTTTTTCTGTATAATGTACATGTGTGATAGTGTGGTGGTAGCTGAATAAAACCTTGTGTAGGTGATGTATCATTTTAGCACCAATTACTTCACAATTTTTCACTCAAAGTGTCATGTCACCATTTAATTGTGGCTGAAAATCTGGTAAAATGAACATTGTTTGACTGAGTCATTGATAGCTTACAATGTGATGTGCAGAATTCATTATGCACATGTTGCACATGGTTTAGTTGTTGGGATTCCTGATTATCACTTTGGCAGCCCAGGCCGTTCTCCCGATACGGAAACATTTCCATGTCTATCAGTCAGTAATATAGTAATTTTACCTCTGTATTAAAATTGCACTGTAATTGATGCTAATATGTCACACAGAGCACCTTTAAGTTGTAATGCTGTCATGGATTAAATAACAATAGAGCAATGTTAAAAGTAAGTTCCAATGAAAGGGTAAGTGTGTAGTTTTGTCTTAACTATTCAGTGCAGCGTTCTCTCCCATAACGGCTCTGAAAGCTTTCTTTATCCAGATAAATTATCCACATGCAGATTGCATGTAATTGACAGGTGTGAATGGGGCTAAGAGGATTCTCAGCTTCATTAATTTTGACCTTACATTTCAGATGGCTTTTTTAGATGTCTCCTAACTTTGTGAAAGTAGTTTACTAACTCTCTGGAGTCCCCCTTTAATCAGCTTTTTTAGGGGGAATTCTCAGTAAATGTGCAACAGGATGAAATGAGCAAGTTGCAAAGTCAACTTTACCAGCAAAAAAACTTGAAATAAAGGTGCAAGCTTTAACGAGAATGCAACACACTGCCACCTTCTTGGAAATAAAGCAGTCAATATGTGTCAAAGCCTGCGGTGCTTTTTTATTGGTGTTAAGAATGTCGGGCATTTATTTTTGAGCGTGTAGCCCCTCACACTCAACGGCTTACATTGTTATGTGATCCATACAGCACTGATGTTTTGTCTAAAGCCAGCCTTTCAGTGGAAGGCCATGCATAACTGCAGTGAGGGGCTCAACGCATGCCAGAGTCATGGATTACACAAATTACAATGCTATCCTCATATTTTTGCTTTTGACTGAGGTGGAATATCACAAAGTAGAGTGTAGCTCAGTGTCTAGGACAATGTATCAGTACAGGAATTGGTGTTCTCTCCATAGTTACAGTGTCGTGTTAAATTATAACACATTTTTTTAATATTATGAGTATCATGTTAAAGCATGGTGCTTTCTGAAAAACACCTAAGGCCTCATTTCCACTTTGGTATGGCACTGTACGCTTTGGAACAGTACCCCCAGATCTGGCTTGCGTTTCCACTGCCAACTGTACCCTTACTTGGTGGACGGTGTTGTGCTGCACACCATAAGGATGCTCTGCCACTTTTTGTCTAAAGGTGAAAAATAGGCCTATTTAACATGCGTAAACCAGCAGAAATCCATGTGCATTTTAATAAATTTTTGAAGATCCAATCATCACTTAAGTGTATATCATCGTGAAAGAAAAGCAAACACAAATGAATTACCGTTGATGTTCCGACATTTTACCACTGTACATGTCCGATACGTATTTGTGACAAATAATCCTCTTAAAACCTTTTCAAGTTTTCATTTTGACATTTAAGGTAAGCTGATTAACTCATGGTGGAACTCATGCATTGAACAACATTTAAGAAAACGTTCCACATTAAAAGATGCATGTGAGCAGCTTGGTGAATGAAACGATCTTTTTTCACCAGTAAGTTTAAACTTATGGCAAAGAGACAACGTGAAATGGCAGCAAGGCATTCCTCCATTTTTGTATCATGTTTTAAAATGTTGCGGAAACATTACAGCCAGTGGTTAATCTCTGCACAGATCATTTGTCATCAGTTAACTTTCTCCCCAGAGTGACAGCTTAACGAGCTGGGCTGCTGCAGCTAGCAGACCGGGACGTCTCAACACAAGCTTCAGCTCTTTGCAAGTCCAGAAACTCTGACAGATACACAAACGAGCATGATTTGGATAAACTGACAACATATTTAAATCTACATGGTAACATTCACACCTAAAAAATGTATAACACTTAATGAAGCAATATATGAAAAGTTCTGCAACAACACTTTAACACAGCTTTTTGCCTGCTTGTATTCAACAGACTGCAGTGTTTGTAGCTCCACCTTCTTAGGACTGCTTGGGACCACGTGGTACCCCAATGAAAGGGTGACCAAAATAGGTACAGCACAGTATGCTTGTTTAGTACCCTTTGGTACCCTTTTGACAGTGAAAATGTGAATAAAAATACCATACCAAACTGAACCGTACCACGCAGTGGAAACTGGGTGTCACAGATTGTAAATTTTAGGTATATATTCTCCAGATATATAAAATACAAGGTACTGGCAATAATTACGATTGGTTGACCTGCAGTGGAATCACAACATACTGCCATCTGAATGGACACTTTAAAGTTCATGCTGGCTGAATATTAACATTATTCAAGTTTAATCTGATACAGAAGTTACTCATTGATAATTTTGTTATTATTTCTTTTACTATTATGTGAATTTGAATGCAACCTCAATTAATAATGAATTTTAACTATGTTGCCCAGTGACATTCCTGTTCAGGCCTCCATTGGATCTTCTCAGTAAATGTTACTGGGAACTGTCTCTGCCCTGCTGGAAGTCAGACAAACTGTCCCTTTTTTGTCTTTTACTTTGTTTTGAATTGCTGTGGTTTTATGGTTGCCAATCTGAGTCTCTCAGCCTCATCTGTCTGGCTTGTGTTTCATCAGTTTAATTGGTTAAGGAAACATTTCCTTGACAGGCTTTATTGCGCATACTGTTCATAATTACAGAGATAAAAAGTTTATGTGAATAAACAGCATTTAGTTGTAAATGCAATGACTTTGGCAGGTTAGAGTTGACCCAGGAATTGGAAGGCAGATGGGATTTTAAATAATAGCCATCTGATTCATTAGTTGACCATCAAAACAAATAGTTGAAAATGTATATAAACTAATCATTTATCTGTGTTTTAGCATGTTGCAGTAATAAAGCAGTGACAATGCATCTGCAGTGGATATGCAGCTGTGGGTGCTGTGGGTAGTTGTTGACAAGTCATAGTTGTTATGCGTGACTTTAACGTGTAGTGTGGGGCACTCGTTTCTTATGTTCTGCCATGTTAAATAACATAATTTAAGGGATCTAGAGAGGGAAAAAACTATACCTGCAAGAAAGCAGAATGAAAAGAACAAAGCTTAGAATATTCGCTGTTACTGGCAAGCATCCAAACCCAGAAAATGGTATTTGAGACAGCTCTAGTCCTTATTCATGATTTATGACCTCAGTATTGCTAAAGTCCTATCTATAAAACTGGGTGGAGGCAGACTGTGCTAATGTAAAAAAAAAAAAAGTGTTTAAATTTGTTTGAAATACAACATTAGAACTTAGGGGAAATATAGAGGTGCTATATCATACAACAGAGGAGAGCTCACCAATTCTATACATCAAGAACAGTTTACCTGTTATTAGCAGTATTGTGTAGCCTGTGAAGACAGCAATGTATTGTTTGGCTGTGAACAAGCTTTACCAGGTGTGAGAATGTTGTCTTGGGGTTACCTAACCCTAACCCTTTGACACTACAAAGTCATGACAGAAAGTCCAAGGGGTTTGAGATGTTAAAGATGTGGGTCTTTACCAAGTAGGAGAGTTGTCATACTAGGAAAAAACATCTGGTCAATCTCAGGTGCTTTGCTTTGGATCATTCTTTTAAAAAACTGCCCCCTGTGTGTCTCCCTACTTAATAGAATTGTAATACTTAATAGCTGGAGGACGTTTTAATGAGAGGAAATTATCTAACTAGTAACTAAAGTCATAATGAGACAAGATAAATCAGAATCAGTAATTTGTCATTCATCTGAGCTGAGTTAAACAATGTACATTTGACTTACTGTTATAAATCAGAGCAGCATCTTGCATTTTCAGGAAGGTGATATATGTCTGATCATGTTCCATTAGGGAGTGTTTTGCAGCATTTAAATCCTGGTAGGCGTGGTATCCGGTTAAGTGTAAAACTTCTGGAGCAACCTTAAACCAAGTTTAGTTAGTTTTCCACAAGTTGTAAAATAATCACATAGATGTTGTTATATTGTGTTGTGATGCTGGCTATTTTAATCAGTTTTAGTGCTTTTCTACAGTGTGATTTTTAACATGTTGTGCTGTACAAGAGGCTGCATGAGTCTCATGTCCGCATCGAACAGATTGCTGTACATTTCGTGTCCCCGATGTTGCTATTCATCTGGTCGGAACATTCCTTGTGTTTAATATTTCGTAGTTTTTAATAATGAGGGATTTTTGGTAGCCAAAGTCTTTGGCTTCTGCCATCATTGAACTACTGGAAACAAGCATTTGGCTTCGACGCCATCAAACTCAACCACTCCCGCTAGTTACTGAGTGGTCCGGCCCAAAATTTGTCTCTGCAATTCTGAAGATGGGCCAAGTTACCAGACTGATTCTTAGTGAAAACAGAGCTGAGCAGAAAACCAGGCTAGTGGCTCCGACTGCCACCGCCAAAACTGGTAGGCCTCATTCAATTGAATGAGAAAACCTGTGTTTACGCCAGATCGCTTATTTGGTCTGGATACGGCCTAACTCACAAGTTATCCTCATATGCAGATGACATTAGCATGTTACATGTCATTACATATGGATTTTTATTTAAAGTGAAATGTTTCTTCATAATCAGGCAGCCATGCTAATCCCTGCATCACATTTCCCATGTAGAATTGTTAACGAGGGCTTTAAATATCATGCCTGGTTTTTCGTCCCTCTAAGAATTTTGGCATTTTGTTTGAGAAATTTTCAAAAGGACATTATTAGATGGACGAGCCTCCCACTGTCCATAGCTGGCCAAATTAATCTTACTAAAATGATTACGTTACCTAAATTTATTTACCTTTTTCAAAATATCCCTGTCCTGATGAAAAAATATTCTTTAGCTCATTGGAGGGGTGTATATCTCATCTCTTCATTTATCTGAAACTGTAAACCACCCAGAAATAAAAGAAGCGCCCTCCAAAAACTTAAAAAGCTTGCTGGCTTAGCTCTATCTAATATTATTTATTACTATTGATCTTGTAATATAAACACATTGTTACACTGGTTTGAAAGAAACCAATCCAATGGGTGCAAGGCCTGGGTGCAAATGGAGTGTGTCTCTAGTTCACTTGATCTAGGCTCTATCATATGTGCCCCTTCACCCCCATATCAAAGCCAGTTTTCCACTAACCTAGTAATCTGTCAATAAGAATTTGGTCACAGTTAGAAGACATTTTAAGCTGCAGACACCACTAGTGCTTTCTCCCATAAAGACGAATCATAACTTCCCACCCTGTGTATCAGATTCTTCTTTGGAACTTGATCTTCTAAGGGCAGTAAGTCTACCTCTGTAACACATTCTGTGAAGCCTGTTTCTATAAGTAAGAGAGAATGTGGATTGAGCAGTTCATTACTGTGAAAAGAACCCCGACAGGGTGTTGCTGGACTTTCACTGGTGGACTGGTTGTTCATCAGCCTGAAGGGGTTCGTATCCGACGGTTCTGACACTCATGGGTGCTTTTTGTGTTTTGCTTTGACAACTAATTCTGTGCCATGGTCCTGATGGTCAACTCACCTTACTCTTGTCATATTATGGGTGAGATGTCACTGTGTATCCAGCAACTTCATGTTGTGACTCAGCTCGCCGCTGCTTCTGCACAGATTGAAGAGTGTCTGTCTTTTCCATAGTATAGATTTTTATAAAGGCAAAATGACAGTGGGGCTTTGGGCAAGTATTGTAATCATGTATGCCGCACCATCGTGTTACACCGGGAGTGCAAACTACTGCAGCAGTCCTTCAATAAGGGTACATTGACATCTCGTGTCTCTGCCATGAGCTGCTGGTCAGTGTGTCTGTTCCACACACTTACACTGACAGCTATTCACTGTCTGCGGTTTGTTAGCTGTGCAAAACCGAAGGACATTAAAACTGTAAACTTGAATATTTGTTCATTTATTGTAAGTCATATCCTCATCTCAATATTCAACGACATATTGCACATTTTTCTGAGTCCTGATCGTCACCAATACATATCCTGCATTTCTAGTGTTAATAATCAATATGTATTGCAGTAACAAGGAAACTAAGCATGATCCTAGTAGAATTCACCTGACTCCTGTAACTTCAGCTGTGTAACAATGTAACAGAAAACACTACTTGTTCAATATTAAGAAGAAAAGCCTATTAATATTGAGGAGTAATAAAATTTGATTGGCCTAGTTCAGACAGAAAAATATGTTGGTCCCCACATCCCAGAGTTATCCAGTTAATGTTATCATTAATGCGGGAGGAAATTAATGATGTGGAATATATGGTTATGGACAAAACAATAGAACCAGGCAATTATCTCAAGGTATGTAAGTTCTTTACTGTTATAAGGGATCTGCTAGTGTCTTACTGTCAAGAAACACTCAAACTGCTGATGTTGGTTATTTACAATTTATTTACAGATTTAAAAAAGGCATGACAACAATTGAGAGTGAACAGGAGGAGGTGAAGTTCAGTGTGCAGCTCTCCTACAGGTTGAATGTCTTCCAAGCAGTGGAGAAGCCGGCGTGGGGTTCTGAATAGCCGAACTGCAGTCGGTCCTGATGGGTTCTCGCTCTCTCTGGTGCTTACGGCAAACACCTGTTGATGCTTTTCAGATGAAGTGGTTCTCCACAGGATGCTTAAAAATGTAGTTGCAGCTTTCTCTTGGGTGATGCTCAAAAATGGAAGAACTTTAATAGTCTTGAAAAAGTTATAGTTTAAATCGCATGGCAAACTTACAAAAATGTTTCAAAGTTTGTTTAGGAAAAAAAATGTTGTAATTCTGCCTTAAATTGGCTTGGCTGCACAGATAGATTTTCTGATGGTCCGTCCAATTTCAAAAAAACTTGTAAAAAACTTCCATAAAAAGAAGTTACACAAAGGACAAGGAAAAGAACGACTAAACTTTCTCTAAACTTACATTAGACATGTTTAGTAAAATTAATGTGACTGGAGGAGGGACCAGAGTAATCAGGGCCAGCTGTGTCTCACCCCCAATTGCAAGTTGATTAGAGCAGCTGTGCCAACCTCAGCTCAAAAACACACATAACTGACGGTGAGCTGTAGAGACAGCAATGGTCACTGGTAAGCAGACCACAAGTTGGTGTCCGACAAGAAAATAGGCCACAAGCCCTGGGTATGTAAAACAGAATTATTAAATGTTTTAAAATGATGTGATACCCGGAGAGCTGATGGTTTCTCTGTGGATTAGTTTCAGTGGGGGGACCACACGGTCTTGTCAGGTACACGAGGAGTGTGAAAAACAAGAAATTGGGGTAATTTGTATTTTTATACTTATAGTAAATCCAGGATTTATTGTTTATTTGCAACATGTTGATGTTCATGGCTAGAGAGTAACTTTTATGTGTCATTTCAGAGCT
>JAQLOL010000004.1:2461675-2493739 GCA_029783665.1 Naso thynnoides
GCCAATCTAAAAAAGTGCGTCTTCAGCTTTGATTGGTGCGAATGTCGGGTGGGGGGGGACTGTTCCACAACCTGGGAGCAGCAACAGCAAAAGAACGAGTTTTGTCCTGGGGACCTCCAACAGGAGTTGGCCCGTGGAGCGTGGGCCCTATCAATACATTAATGATTAATGATTAATACAGGTTTTCCAAAGTATTTATTGTCTCAAATTGCATTACATTTGATTAAGGAAACAAGATGCTCTTGTTCAGATATAAAATACAAATTTAAATACTTAGTTATGCAGTCCGAACTTAAAAAACTAACAAACACAAGGTTTTTTGATTTACAAAACAATGACTTCCATCTCCCATATCTACTCTGTCCCTCTGGAAATTGTCTACAGGAGCTGTGGCATTAATTAATTGATGATTTTACTTTGATAATATTACAGTTAGGTCAAATTCTTAATGGTGTGGTAGATACTGATTTCTCTCAGGAAATGGATAGTAAACCCCTGTAACAGGCTTTACATGATAAGAGAGAAAGAGAGATTAAAAAACTCTGAATGAGAGATTGCACTGAGTTGCAGCAGAGAGTGGAGCAGCAACCAACCCAGAGGTGATGTCAGGACTTCGCCCTCTCTTATACTGTGGCAGCTGAAAAGTCAGACAGAATTCTCATATCCCAGACAAGTAGATTTTTATAGAATAACTGCTCATTTCATATATTTTTTGGTGACAGTAGGCATAGATGGAAATTATAGTTAACAGCAAACTGTAGCCTGAAAGATCTCAGAAGACTTGAATGATTCTATTGCTGCTCCCGTTTCACACCGAGCCCCATGTCTTATCCAGAAATGCTTTCCAATAAAATGCGTACTTTATTCCACCACTGACTCTTCACTGCGATATTAGTGTCTGGAACAGAATGAAACCTCCCAACTGAGTGCTAAAATCTGACAGTGTTATATTGCTAAATTCGGCCAAAATGTGCCCGTCATGTCCCTGAAACTGCGCCAGAGAGACTGTTAATATTTTATGTTATCTGTCTTTCTGTACCTGTTGGTTTGTAGAGCTCCCCTCATGGGCAGAGTTGCTAATGGCATCCTCACCACTGCCTCCAAGTGCAGGCTGGATGACTGCAGATGGAGTGGCGAGGCATTTGAAAAACCTTGATATCTTGTCCATGTTTTCCTTTAAGGGTGGACGTTCCCTCATTCTTAGTTTTGGGGAAGTTTCTACTGCACAGAACATACTGACTTCGTTCTCGACTCGGTTTACTCTCAGTGAACCTGTCTTCACTTATTCGCTCTGTGTTTCTGTGTGTGAAGCATGAGTAAGGCACGCCCTTGGCAGGAACACGAGAGCAGAGCAAAGTCAATGCTCAGGACAGTTAATTACTGCTGGGATAAAACAAGTGCACATATTAGTTATGTAAATTCCATAAATAAATATTTTGTGCCTTTCTTTTTAAGGGGCTGGAGATTTCACTGGGGGAGTGAAGTGAATGGTAGGGCAAACCCTGTTCATATTATAAATCGTAAATCCTCTGTAAGACTTTTGTGCTCAGAGAAGCAGAGGTATTTGAGACATGTGACTTGGGCGAGGACAGTATTTTCCTGAGTTTGTTGTTTCATTTTTTCAATGCAAAAACAATTTATCTACTGCCAACATGTATGAAAGCAAATGTGTGACAGCCACAAAAAAACATTCTGAAACCTTAGTAATATAGCACATTTTGACAGCCCGAGTGTTCTGTCAATCAGTAAGGGAATGGAAAAATGCTTTGTTCGTGGATGGTTTGTGGTGGTACATCCTAATTGTTTGTGGTTGGATAAAAAATTAGGCTTTCAAAATACGTTGGATGGATAAATGGTCTGTCAAATTAATTCTCAAGGACTGTAAACTCCTTTTAACTAAAAGGTTCAGTGACTCTGCATTCAGAGGAGGTACACTAACAATGTGGCATAATCACATTACTTTGATCCATTTTAATGCTGGTAGGTGGCCACTTCTCTTTTACCTCTCTGTGTCCACCAATCTACTCAACCCCTCTTCATTTCTCTCTGTCTTCCTCCCAGCTATTTAGCCCTTTTTTGCTGGCTTTTCCCTCTTTCTTTTGGTCTGTCATTCTTTCTGTCTTCCTTCTTCTACCTCCCTGCTGGGTGGTGCCGTACATGGACCTGTGCAGAAAGGCAGTGGCCTCATTAATCCCACTCCCATGGCAAACTAGTCCCGGGGGGAGGGGCACTTTTTTAAAAGAGTCCTGTCACACTCTGGCACATTATTTGCATATAGGTTAAAACCAGCTGGGATTCAAATCCTATATATAGGCAGAGGGAACTCCCTCTTTGTGGCATAAGAACATCAGTTATTGTCAGACCAAACCTTGTTATACTCTCTCAATTGTACAGACACACACACACACACACACACACACACACATTGCTGTGTCACAGTAAAAGCATTAAGTGGTTTGGTTTGTACACAGGATATAATATATATATACAAGGGTTTCGGCTGTTATTCGGCATGCAAGTGTTTCCTTTGCCAGTAATTAGGATAATGGGCTGTCTGACAAAGAAGGTGGTACACTCGCACAGCAGGAAGTAAGTAAAAGGAGGGACTGCATTGTAACCTTGTGTATAGGCACAATGTGTGCACAAAATATTAATGATGGCTGCTCTCACCATGAATAGTTTAAGGTAGTTAAGTGCTTACATAGATGGTGCACATAGAGTACGTTATCCATTTACATATGAAACATTAGTGAGTTAGCTACAATAAGAAAGCCTAGGAGACTAAAAAAAGGTATTTTATGGAGATAACATGGCAAAAAGGTCTCCAACTACACCAGCAGTTCTGTAAGGCTATACTTCTTGACAGTGGCTTTTGACTAGATTTACTTTAGCAGGAGTAATGTGTATCGCTGTCATCATCTCAGTTTAATGTGGTGGCTTGATCACAACAACCTTCAGTCAGTGCTAATTTGTGCACCAAAATACCAACTAAGGTGGATCTTGACCTCAGTAGTTTTGCATTTGCTTGTAAACCAGATCCGTAGATGCATTTTGATCTATCAATGGTATACCATGAATGATTTCCAGATGGAAAGTGAGGCACTCACACACTTTACCACAGTACTCCAGAGCAGAACATGAAGGTCTGTATAATACTGCATGGCAATTCATCACACAGTTGATGAGAGAGATACTTCTCTCTGAGCCAAACCTGTCATCTCATTGTGGTGTTGTAGCATAGGTCAGGCATACATGTTGAGTTAAATATTTGAGATGTAAACAAAAATAAAATAGTTACTCCAGTGACTAAGGATTGCCACAGTTGGGGGACAGTCCCCCAACGGAAGTCACAGTGCAATTTGGTTCCACTTATTGACGAATTCCTGTCAAAAACAGGCCTTTAGGCGGGGACTTTGTGCAGATATTGACATTCACAGTAGCCAATGGGGTGGCTGAATGTGCGTTACTCAGCCCTGCCCTCCACCCATGCTAACGCTTATGCTAATGATGACAGCCTCATCGCTGTTGAGAAGGATTTCTCACCAACATCTTCACCTACTCCTGCGAATTTTACCAACGAATCAGACAGAGATGAAATGGTGAAAGAAAATGATAATGACAGTGTTTCGGAGTCAGACTGTATTTGTTAAAACTGAATGCCAAAGTCAGCAGTGCTGCTTGTGAAAGAGACTCACAGGTTAATCCTTTCAAAGGAACTGATGCATCTCAAGGGTAGGCTTGTGTCTCTTTTATCCTCCTATGTGAAAGCATTTTCATTTTACAAAAAATTAGAAATGCCCCTAAGTGCAGGATTAGTCATCAGAAATTTTGTTAAACATTTTCCAGTGAGAGAAAAGACCTGATTTCAATGTTAAAAATCCTCCAGTGCCCTTCGGGGGTGGGGTGGGGGGTGGAGAGGAGGGAGAGAGATCAGTTTAAACTGGGATAATGTATTCTTTATTTTATGGGGTCTTCAAAGTGGAACCTATGTGTTTTTCATCCTGGACCCTATTTTCTTTGTGTGTGTGTGCATGTGTGTGTGACTGATGGGGACAGCTGTTCTGGAAGCTGGTCCAGTATAAAGGGAGGCCAATGCATCTGACAGCTAAAAAAATGAACTAGAGGGGGGTTCTTGGGGGCAAATGCGCTCTGTCAAAGTTTGTCTTCTAAAAGTGCTTATTTTCGCCGTGGCAGAGACAGACACACAGCAATTGCCAAACAACCAAAACTGTTAATATATGTAGGCTATAGAGATGGTACATGTTAAGATGCACGCTATATGTAAGTATTTAATTAAGACTGCTACTGCTAATATAATAATAATACAGGTGTAATATGATCCCTTATTCCACTTCTTGTAAGTACATGTGCTGCAGCATTTTGGAATCAAACGCAGACTCTTTAAAGACTTATTGGTGCAGCCCAATGATAACAAGTTGCAGTAGTCCAACCTGGAAGTTACAAATACATGGACCCATTTTTCTGCACCTGGATGCGTGCCTGAATTTATGCAAAAAGGCAGTCTTTGAGATTGGTATAGTACAGGAATTAAAGGACATATCCTGATGAAAAATAACCCCCAGATCTCTCACTGTGGTGCTATAGGTTAGACTTAAACCATCTCGAGTAGCCTTGACATTGGTTAGTTTGTTTCTTTGTTGTTAAGGGCTGAGTTCTGAAAGTTCACTTGTATCCGGGTCATCCAGGTCTTACTGCCCTTAAGACATGCTGCAGCTTTAGCTTTTTTGTTTCAAGAGCCTGTGATCAGCAGTAAAATCTTGCTCTACATCTTAGGCAGTAATGAGTGTAATGGTCTGAGGTTAGTCTGTGGTTATATATAGAAATCTACACCAAGCCCTCACAGCGATAAGCAGCTTCTGTGGCATAAGAGCTGGATGTCTTGAACATTTCACGCTTTACCTCTACACAGCCGTGTCACCTTCCACTTGCTTTCCACTCCTTGTTGTTTCTGTCCTAATTCTCATCTCCCATGCTAACACAAGTGCCTTGACTTACTGCTTGAGTCACTCAGTTCTGAGCTTTTTCTTTTGATCAGGCCTAATCCTCATTATTATTTACAGGCTGTGATTTCTCCCTGCAACCATCGCTGCGCCACAGCACGAATAAACCAGCACATAGTATGGACTTTGATCAATTATGGACTATTCTCTAATGGCCTGTGTCCCTTCAGTGCTGCCCCACCATTCCTTTCTCCTCTCCACTGCACTTGCACTGCTTCTCTGTAAATTTCATTGTGACATCTGTGTATAAAATTAGCTTTAAATTATTTGATAGTCTGTACACCAGTAGAGCTAATCTAGTATATTCAGCTAATAGATTTGTGTACAGCACTGGGTCATGCTAGCAATTAGTGTAATGGTCTTCTTTATGGCAGAGTGTCCAAAGTAATCAATAAACAGTATAAGAATGTGCACTGTGCACCATCTTGCAAAGGGTGGCATTAAACAGGATTCCTAATTAGAATGAGGACCTCAGCTGCCAAATGGCATACTATGTACCAGTAATAGAAGAGTGCATGCATACTGAATAGCAAAGAAGAGCTTCAGTAACATGATGAAAATGTAACATGATGAAAAAAATAGGCTCAATCAGCATTTTATTGGTTTTGAGTCTCACTGTAACTACTCTAACATAATGCTTGTTGCCAGTAAGGATGATGGATGATAAGAGAGGTCGCATGCCGCTGCTCAGTGCGAGCGTAGCCGTTAGCTGCATTAGCTCCACTGTTATTCCGGTACTATAATTAGGCTGTTGAGTCTTCGCCTTTTAAGAGTGCAGCTGGGTTAACAGCTTCACTTGTGTTGAGTTGCTGCAACCAACTTATTGTCAGCACACACACACATTCATTTTATCTTTTATTCCAACTCTCTTCAGTTTAGCGGCCAACATCTCTGTACATAAGTCCCGTTTACTTCCTGCCTCCGGGACAACAGGAAGCTCCTCTTCGTCGTTGGTTTTACTGATAAACTAAAAGCCACTTTGCCATCCGCTGTGTCGGCGTATTTAACGTGATATTATTCACTGCTGCTCTGTCTGAGTGATTGAACAGGGTGTGCAACTCTGCAAGTAGAAAATCTATTTGTGGCGGACAATGTTGTTGACAAATGAATGTGTGGAAAACACTGAGCTTAGAATGGTGGTGTGTTTTTGAGTTTGTTAGAGACCAAGCTTAGATATTCTGTTTCAGCATCAACAGCCTTTTGGAGCAGTTTATAGAGAAAGGATTCAGTCTGGAGTCTCCGTTGCACTTCATGTGATTTCTGTTTCAATTAATGTCTTCCAGTCATGTTTTTACCTCTATAACTTATGAGCCTGATCCATCTTTGCTTCTTTTCATGCTTACATAACAGAATATCACCCATAAAGTTCTGTCATGCATTTATAATGTTTTCCATTTCTGCACTGTGTGTTTTGGCGTACATAACTAATACTTCAAACAGCGAGGAGTGGAATGTATTGTGTGAGGAGCTGAGATATGACACAAAGCACAATGTTTCTGTTTATGCTCTGCTGCTCCCAAAATCACTGTTTACTCAACTTTATCTTTTGAGTTTTTTTGTGATTTCTGTTATTCTTACAGTGGATAGAAACACGGTTGAGAGGAGTTTCAGGTGTCAGGGATAATGGCTGGCAGTGAAAACGAAATGCATGTTGGCCACCGTTTTTTCATGCACTATACTCATTCTCAAATTCCTTTTTTAAAAGACTGAAACAGATATTGATGAACATTGTATTTTTTAGCTAAATAAAATCTCTGGACTGAAATGTTTGACTACTCGCATTAGCAAAAACTGTCATAACTTTAAGCTAAATGCTAACATTACTTAATATTTTCACATTGTCATGTTCAAAATACTAACAATGAGCAAGTATGATGTTTGCTATGTTTAGCCACTTAATTAGATGAGTGGAATGTGGATATTTACTAATCAGCACTAAACACTAAAGAACTTAAAGTACAAATGTATACATGCATTAGAATACCGTTCATCATCTGGGGAGCGTAAAATACTGTAACTGTGCCAAATTCATCAGCGCCCATCCAATTGTTCAGATACTGTATTTAAATGAAAACCTAATGGGGGACAGAAATAAATGTCAGGGATTACAAAAAAACACCCTTCATGCATTTCCTTTTTTTAATCTGTTGTCTTGGGCAGAGATCTCTGGGAATTCAGAGGACATCCCTCTGGTGCGCTGGAGGCAGCAGTGGCTGGAGAATGGCACTCTGTTGTTTCACATCCACCACCAGGACGGTGGCCTCAGCCTCCCCGAACCGACAGAAGATCCTGCCAATGATTCTGCGAAGGAGGAGCTCCGCATCCTTCACATCTCTGTCATGGTAAAACTCTTTGTTCTGGGTTTAAATGTTCACAAAGCAGCTAAAACTGGAGTGAGTTTTCAAGGCTTATGTTATGGTACTTTTTCTTTTGACATGCAATCAAAAGAACTTTTTAATTGGACCAAATCTTTCATTTGCAAATTTAAAATGACAAAGGAATGAAATTGCTTTTCTCGCTCACTGTTTCATTACAATAGACATAGATTTAAATGTTTTTTTTTAGTGTGGTTGAGTTACTTTTCCTGAAGCTGAAGCATCTTGAGAGATATCATCTTGGAGATGAGATAACATTTCCCTCCTCTTCTGTTTTTGTTTCTCTGTGTATTCCAAATGAAACAGCTGACTGCACACATATTTCAGAGTAAAGGTTTTAGGGAGCAGATAAATCCTGCAGATGCCTGTCACGGTACAATGGCCGTTTTGGAGGCAAAACTGTTTCATTTACTGTCAGATTTGTTTATACTGGACTCATATCGAGTGTCGAGCCTGTTGTTGTGCAGCCTGCCACAGGGCACAGACATTCAACATGGCATACGAATGTCTTACAACTGTACTGTACAACTGTAAAAGATACCGAGGGAATTAAGGGTTAACTACTGTGTTGAAGCAGGTGGTTTCCAAGTTGTAAAAACATATTAAATATATACTTTTACCCTTTTTTTTGTCAGAGAGACATTTTACTATTGAGACTATATGCAGCAAAAAATATAGTATTTCTATGGAGAAATATAGATTTAAAAAGTTCAACATTTCAATTGCAAAATGTAGATTTTTGCATGCCTGCACTACATCAAACCTTATCTGCTCTGTCGGCAGAGTAGGAAATGAATCGTTAGATCTTGCAGCTTCCCCCTCTTGCCCGAGGAAATGTATATTTATTAGATCTTAGATATGCCACACCTACTCCTCGTACCCTTTTTCAGCCCTAAGACATTACAATCATACTTTGATGGATGATATATCTTTTCAGACACTGAAAGCATATTATGGCTGCATACACAAATGATTAGTCAGCTTGAGAGGACTTTTGCCAGCAGCTACATCGGCTGAATGGAAGCAGGAAGCTGCGCTTTGACACCCTCTGAATGTCACAGAGAGAGAGACCTCGAAAGAAATATCTGACCTTGACTTACCTCTACATGTTTTGCATGTATTAGCAGGCGGGACTCCGATCCACTGGGCTCACGGACTTGCATAGTGACAACATTTTTATGTGGAAATGAGATGGCCAGTGTGAAGGTTCTGCTTCTTTTCCCTTTGATTTTTCTTTAATCTCACATTTTCACTCCCCACTCTATCTGCATTTCACATCCCATCAACCTCAGATCCGTGTCTTTGTGCTCTCTGCTCTGCTAATTCCTCATCCTGAAAGAGCTGCAGCAGCAGTGCTGCCACAAGGGTGTTTTCACGAAGGTGTGGGTAGAGAAGGATTAGCACGCAGATATGAGCAGACCGTGACAACAGATGGAAGTGGTGTTGCCGCTGTGCTGCCCAGGCCCCTCTGCAGCCTGCCACCCGGCTGGAGGTCCCGACCTATAAATTCAGAGCAGTGTCACTTGTTCAGCTCCTTGTGGACACAAAAAGGGTCCTGTGAGGGCTGCTTTACAGGCTTTTTAGCTGAAGCGCACACCTGTCCTCTTTCCATTGTATTTATTGGCAGCCAGGTCAGCACTGGTAGTAGTCTGGGAGACATAAAAAAGCAATGGGATACATCTGTGAATGTCTTAATTGTTTTAGGTCTTGGCACAATCGTAGGAAACCTCCCTGGTATCTGGGAATGCAACAGAGAGAAAACATGATTTAACAATGGTTGATTTGTTTAGCTCATTTTGGGTTTCTCAGAAATGATACCATTGTAATCACCAAAGTAATTTCTGCTATCTGGCTACATGGCTAGAACAGGTCCAAAGTGAATCTGTCTAAATGTGTCTATTTGTAGACTGTGCCCAAACAGCAATGTGGTAAATTTATTGCAGGACACACTGTTGTTGACAAGTCTAATAAAATATCTTTTTAAAACAATGATCACTAGATTTTGCCACAGTTGTCAAGCAGCTCAAAAGTGTGGCAAAGAGACCTTGATTCAGATGATTTGACATCATAAACAAACCATAAATTAAGCCGGATCTTCTGTTCCCTTAATTTGAAGCTAAAACCCTAAAGCACATGAAATGGCAGGGTTTTTTGTTTGTTTTTTTTTGTTTTGTTTTTTAAATTTAACTTTTGTTTATACAGGTAATCTCATTGAGATGGGAGGTCTCATTTTCAAGAAAGACCTCTTTCATAGACAGCAATTACTTACAGACAATACAACACACAGTTACATTAAGTTCCAAGTGGATGCATATCAAAAATTATAAATACTAAAAACAAGAACAAATTTCCATAGCTTTTTCCAATGACCTTAGAGTATGCTGAGCTAACTGGTAGTAATCTCTATCACAGCACTATCCAATTGGCTGTCAGGGTTAGGGTTAACAGAGGAGAGATGCCAGTTAGGAGCATGGACTAGACGTGAGAATTTTCTTGAGAGAAGAAAGGTCAGAAAACAGAGAACCACAGCCGGAGTTGGCCAGAACGACTGAGATGCCTGGAGCTAAGCCAGAGTGGACTGCAGCTAAGGCTGAAAACCCCATCTTTGCCTTTTTCTGGCCTGTACAGCCAAACTCTATATACCATTACAAGCATGCACCCAGCCTCTGAAATTCTCAATTTTAAACCAGAGCCGGTCCTCGCAGTCATTTGGGGTTGGTGCTGTGCCATATGTAACCACTCGTTTGCTTGAGCAATTACCTGAAGGGTATGTACAGATGTGACTACAGTCATATTTGTACGCACTGCTGCAGCAGTAATGCTGCTGCACCACGGCAGTGCAGAGGTGGGGAGGAAGGAGGGAACATATTTTTTCCAGCACAAGCTGCAGTGTACATCAACAACCACCAGGTGGCACATGTAAGCAATATAGACTGCAGCCTCGATCCGGTCTCTAAGTCTGACACAACACCCTATCAAAATATCATATCAGATCGGGCTGCATGATATATCAAAAATTTATCGTCATTGCAGTATTAACATGTGCGATAGTCGTATTGCAAAAAACAGCTTAAACAGCAATAAATGTTACAATTTCATGTGCCATGCATTCAGATGCTGACCAGACCGAAGATATTTTGGGGCTTTTTGGGCTTTTATTAGGACAGGACGGCTGAATAATGGACAGGAAACAGGGGAGAGAGGGAGAATGACGTGCAGCAAAGGACCACAGGTGGAATCGAACCCAGGTCTGCTGGGGTGAGGACATAGCCTCTGTATATGGGGCGCCTGCTCTACCAACTGAGCTACCAGGCACCCCGACATAACATTTATTTTAAAGTGACCGCTAGGCTAGTTATGGGAAATACAGCAGTGTTCAGTTAACTTGGCTAGCTAACCACTAAATGTGTTTATTGAGCAAAACAGCAGCCATTTTCAGCGTTTGTTGACAGTGGATCAGTTTTTAAAAATGTCTGGAAGTAGTTTTATACTGTCTGTGAAAGTAAAGGAACAAGGACGGACCCGTTGGATCAGTCGCTGCAAGTGGCAGGTATCAACTTAATGTTAATGTTACTTCTCTTTCTGTCAAGTTTTTAAGTTAGCTATTCCCATCCTAGGTAATGTGAAGTAGGTGCTTCTGCGTTTGTCTTTGACAAGCAATCTTCCGCATCCTCCGTGTGGTCAACTTTCTTTACTCTCGTCATATGATCAGTAACATGTCACTGCAGTTGCTGTTCTCACGGCTGCTGCTGTATTGCTCTTAGAGTGTCCATCCGTCCTACAGTTATTTAATTTTATGACGACAGACGTGAGGCGCTGGTGGGCAAGAAACGTTAATGTACGCAGTGTATGCCACAGCACCGTGTAAAACCGGGAACACAGTTACTGTAGCAAGCCTTCAATCAGGTAACATTGTCTTCTTGCGTCTCGATCATGGTTGTAGTTCATTGCTACTCAGGCCTCCCATTCCATGACATGTTTCAAACAAGTATGTATTTATCTCAAAAGCCAGGTGGATCAGTATACAGTTCTGTCTTAATCAGATACTTGTGGCCTTTCCTGCTGATGTACAATAGACTGAATGACACTGTCAGTGTTTGTGCATTCAGTCTGTATGAGCTGGAACAGAGTTTCATCTGTCAGCCTGTTTCTCTCTTTTGACTTGATGTGCTTCATTGTTGAGACGTTGCTCTCGTAAATGTAAGTGCTCCCAAACATGCTGGCCATTGAGAGTGCAAAACCCCTGAGGAGTGGAAATCGGGACTCGGATAGTAATCTCCAAAATGAAATTCCCCTCTCATTGCGCTTTGCTTGAAAGAAGGGGTCTGACTGTAGTTCGTACAGTTCAAGCTGCAACTGTGGGGGTTGCTCACTGACAGCAGCAGAAAGGGGGTCAGTGAATAACGCAATTTGTGGCTGCATGGTGTAGAAATCTTGAAAGCGGTCCTTGAACGGCTTCTGCAGTGTTTCTACGGTGCTCTGTACTTAAGAAATGTTTTCTCACATTTGGGGACATCTGCAACTGCATATTCAGGTGATTAAGATGCGAGGTAAAATCTGAAAGGAAGGCCATGTCACAGAGAAAATCTGTATCCCTGAGTTTACTGCAGTAAGCACTTGTATCACATCTAATGCTGTCCTCCAAGAACACTGGGATTTCACTGTGCAGCGTTAAAAAACCTCTCCAAGCACTTCCCGCGGCTCATCCATCTGATCTCAGTGTGCATCTGTAAATCCCCATAAGCGGCACTCACTTCATCCAAAAAGGCCACGAACTTCCCATGAGATTAGTAACCTTGGTACGTAAATCCATGACATGGCTGAAGTTCATTGTCTTCGCGCAGAGGGCCTCCAGTAACATCAAAATAAAATGTGACTTTTAGCATATGACAGAAATACTCACAAAAATACCCACATTTATAACCATATTATTTACCTATTTATTAATAGTTAGCCAGTGATAACATTACCCATCTGATGTATGATGCAGTGCAGTATTGGACAGTCAATGCTGCTCTGTTGGATGAGTCCGGCGAATCCAGTGCTTTGTCCTTGAAAAGATGGAGCACCATCGGTAACACCAGCTGAAAGCTTGTCAAAGCCCCCATGCTCACTTATAACGCTTTCAACCGTGTTGAAAATATCCATATATCCAAATATCTTGACCATGTTATCATCTCCAAAAGCTTTAGTTATCTCTACTGTACATCGCTTCACTATTTTGCCACTATTTTGCTGACAAGGGCTTCTTTGCTTTAGCAAGCTCAAGGGAAACCACACAAGACACCTTGAAAGAGGACTCCAGTGTAGTCGCGACTTTGGTAAAAAGCTGCACTAGCTGCATGACTAACTGAACTAACAAGCCAACGGCAGCTAATTCACCTTTTTCACACAGGTTGCCATCGTCATTACAAATGAGGCTCAGTTGGGCGGGTGCAGCTGAGACGTTTTATAGCAGCACGACGACACCAGAGGCATCACTTCGTCCACTCGCGACAGATTTTAGAATTGACTGGAAAACAATGGAATGTCTTTCTCTGACAAGACTCCCTCCTCTTGTAAGAATAATACCCAGGGACACAGCAGTAAAATGAATGACATCCTTGCTGGTTAAGTGATACCTCTGGCGTTGTCGGGCTGCTATGAAATGTCTCTACAGCACCTGTCCGACAGAGCCTCGTTTTGGAATGACTGTGGTGACCTGTGTGAAAAACGCATCTAGCAACAGCCAAAGAAAGCCATAGCAGAGAGTGTAGTGCTCATTAGGGAGTGGTTAATCTGATGATACACCGTCCTGCATTATTTTTACATTTCCCCTTTAAAGAATGAAGAACAAACAAGATGCCAGAAGTGTTGAAATGAAATCAATTTCCTTTACATTAACAATCTCAAGGGCAGTGTTTATTACACTGTTGCCATGTTTTATCAAACACATGAAATGGACTTAAAATGGTCCCAGGTCAGCTCAGCCATTTAGTAGAAGTCTAATCTGACACACTTCGTTGCCTGGTCACCATGCCCTCAATGAGACCGTTAATGCCTAACGTAAGAGTTGGTGCTCCAACAAATTAAGAGTTGAAGAGAAGCCAGGCTTATCAAAGACCTGATCTAAAGTGGGAATCAGATTCAATTAAATGAATCAAAGTTTGGTCGAGGCCACAAGAGCGATTTTCAGACAGGTTATAATATTTCAAAGGAATACTATTTTTCAAATCAGTATCAGTCTTTTTTTCCAACTGCAGAATTGAAGATGATCTAAAATTTAGAAGCAAGAAGGATGAGAAATCCTGTATTTTCAAAGTGCCGTGTTTTAAAGTTTAAGGTTTCCTCCTGCCGGGTTCAAAGCTTTTTCCTGTGCATTCACATCCAACAAGGTGACCACAGTGTCCTCCACTGGTCGTCCATAATAGATGACTGACCTTGTGTATCTGTACCCACATCAGGTGAGGCCCTGGCAGTTCAAACACATGCCCCCAGCTTTAGCGTGAACCTTACAGCCTGTGACAGCTACAAAGGAAACCCCTACACTCTGGCCAAAGACATAGAAACACTTTGGAACTAAAATGGCATCAGATACCAACATGTGGTACAATTGGCTTATGTACTGAGACGCTTAAGCTCGAGTATATCACTGTTTATCCAATTCTTACTTTTAAATCTCCCATTTTTAATCAGCTCCTGTTTTGCCACGGGGTCATAGTGAATAAATCCAGTTATCACACACATCATGGTGATATCCAAGCCAAACCAGGTCGATACATTTTGTGAAAGACTAATATGGCTTTTCTAGTTTAGAGATTAGATTTGATGTTTTTCCCCTTGTGAACCTTTTTTTTTTTTAGCTCTTTCTTTCTTCTCAGAGGCCACAAAGCAACCTTTTAATTTCAGCCAGTGCCATGGTGAAACTAAAACTGTGGACATCCAATAACAAAATGGTAACAAAGGGAGAGAGATAACTAGATGAAACAGTCTTATTTCAGACAAAGAGACAGAAATCTCTGTAGTCATCATAAATACTGCAGGTCTGACCCACATAACTACTCACATTGTCCGTTTTGCTGGATGTTGTTTGGTTTGGGAAATATGGCCAGATTTGGTTTACCTCAGCTGTGTGGAGGCCCTTGGGATTCAAGTTTGTTGTGGATCAGTAGTGTGAAAAAAGCTCCTCACTGTGCTCACTCAACCTAAAAGGTGGGGAGCAATGGAGTCTGTCAGAGCCGTATGGTGTCTGGTGTTAACGACAGCAAATACTGCCAAACCGCTCCTTTGTTTTGGTCTGCTATTTTACTATCTGCAAAAGGTACTTCAACAGACATAGTATAGGTTTCAAAATTAGCTCAACACTGAAACCACTTTTTTAAGTTAGTAAATTACATCTACAGTCACTTAAAACACTTTTCATTTTTCCTGATTCAATGTAATTGTGTTCGGTACCACAGAAGTTTCCTTTTTCCAGAGTAAATCCAGTCATGTTATCCACTTTGTCTAAATAAAAATCTGTGACAATGTCGAGCCTTGCAACGTCCCGTTCACTTCACCAACCCAATCACACTCCAACAGATAAATATAGCAATCAAATGTCAGCACTGTCGACAGTATGGAGGATAAGAGATTATGGGCATGCAACTGAGATTGGTGGTACAAATGCGACACTAAAATACCTAATGTACTACGACACTCATAAGCAGTATCCGTCAGTCTTGAAAGGTTAATATTTAGTGCAAATTTACATTTACTGAATTTACTATTCCCATTCACATAGGCGAGTGACTGAAAATGAGTTATGTATATGACTAAAGTCTATGAATTATTAGAGACGGTCAGATGTTGTATCTTGCAATTAGAATGTTGGTGAAAGTGTTGGTTTAGACAGAATGAGAGAGAAAGGAACACTGGAGTTACGATCCAACAGAGCTGAGTCAGCAGATGTGTGTTATTGAAGGGTGGTGTGTGGGAGTTTTGGGGTTTGGCTACAGTGTGTTTGAAGGTCCAACAGCTTTTTCTGAATTGGGGAAGGGGGAGGGTTTAGGCTAACATGCTGTGTTAATTTGCTTTTTAAAAATTTGTGTATTAGTATGATATCCATGATTTTCTTCAACTTTTATTTAATCAGGAAAGGTCCCATTAAAATTACAGATGTCTTTTTAAAGGAGTCCTGGCTGTGCCCTGCTTTTGAAATAGAGAAGTAAATAGGTTTGCCTTTTTTTTTTTTTGTTGAAGCAAATGCATTTTAAGGCAAAAAAGCAGCAATGAACAACTTAAGCTTTATTCTGTATATAAATAATAGGAAAAAAAAATCTTCTGAAGGTATCTGCCCACTGCAGACACTGACATGAACCATGGGCTCTGGTTTTAAAGTACTTACTGTAGTCTTTCTGGGGTTTTTTTGTTTTAAATTAGTTTTGTTTTGTTTTAAATTTGTGATTTTGGTAACCTTAAAGATTCATAGATACATTAAAGTAATTAGGTGTGAATTAAGAAGGTTTTAGATGTTAAGGTATTAAATGTACAGGAAATGTGCCAGAAACAGCCATTTTGAATTATACTGAGCCTTACAAATCCATCTTGTGTAATTTTGTGTCCATGTGTAAAGTCAGTATAATTTGCAAACCCAAACAACCAACTTGGAGTCATGATTTGATACCAAAGTAGATCTTTAATTCAAAATCATTCTTGATTCAGAACTGATTCTCGATTGAATTATTAGAAAAAGGGAGAGCTATTTCCAGTCTCTTGCTCGAGTACACTGTGTGCCACACAATTCATTGTTCGTATTCTACAGACATACAATATGATATATAACTGGTAGTAAAGATAAATGATCCACAGCCTTTTCATTTAAAAAAAGTTAACATTAATTGCTTTTATAATTTGGAAGCATTTCACAGTCTCCTGCCTGTATGAGAATGCTTTGTTATTAATGTTATGTCTCCAGCAGTGAAGAGCAGCCTCTCTGCTGCACAGTTAGCTCTGGAGAAAACCATCATAGCACAAGTCGCTGAGCAAGCGCAGGGTTTTTAAGGTGAAACAAACTTAGCACTGAATTATTCTTTTAACTGCAGGGTTGGTTTAAATTGTTTAGTAATGCATTGTACGTTGGTCAGTTGGTCTTGTTTATTGCAGCTGAACGCTGCTCCACTACCTTACAGTTAATCTCTGATGCAGGGCCCATGGTGCACCTCTGCTGCTCCAGGCGAAAAATAATTGTGCCAATTGCCCCTCTATCTGCAACACCAAACGCTAGCAACACACACATGTACATACATATACGATAAGTAGATGCATATACAAATAACGCATCGAACAGTAGGTCCACACAAAAACTCCCATAACCTGGTTCCAAAGTCTTTCATAGCTGTCATGACAGTACATACAGCTATTTTCGAAATACCATTTCAGCTCCTCACACTAAATGGTACCAGCGCAAATCATACAAACTATTGCTGGTTGATTTGTTGGAGCCGACATTTTGGTCTATTTTTGACATTTAGTTTGGCTAAATTGATGGTCTGCCTCCTCTGTGCTAAGGAGCGCAAGGATGAAGTGCTCGTCCGGTGAGAGACAAAAATGCTGCATATGATTAAACACTCAGTGAATCTCTTAATGTATAAATATCGGTGACTACAAACTGTGTGTGCTGATACACACCTGCAGGAATACATCAGGAATCGCCCGTTGATAGGCTAACGGTGGCTGGTAGGAAAATTTTAACATATTGCCCAACCCTATTATCAGCCCACATTTCGCCACCCTTTGCCAACGTGCCGTTCTAGGCAACTGCATAGTTTGTTGATGTGGACGTGCCAGCCCTGCTCTGATGATGTCATAAGCTGGCATAACCAAAGTAGGAGGAGGATTACTGACATCTTGTTCATCTCACAAAGTACTTACTATTTAGTAATTACTTTAAAATGCTTGCAACCACAACATTTTTAAATATGAAAAGGTTGAAAATTATAAAATAAAGTGTGTGTGCACTGTGGACTGTTCATTATGTTCCACCTTTGTCTTTTCTTCAATATCACGTTATTAAATAGCATTTACAAAATCATTATTTGACAAATCCATTCCAAATCTATTCCACCCAGTTTCCTAGTGATCTTTACATCAAATCTATCTGAAAGTAGTAGTCTCAGGCATTCTCTCTCGCTCTCTCTCTCTCTCTCTCTCTCTCTCACACACACACTCTCACACACACACACACACACACACACACACACACACACACACACACACACACACACACACACACACCAATATCATGCATCAATCAATTTATGGGAGAAGATGGCCATTGTGACACAGTTAAGCTTTTAGGATATTGGCATTCATATGGTGACCCTCCTAAAACCTCCGTTGATAGCATTGATCGTATAAACCTTAAATCAATGTTGCCCTGACCACTTGTAAAGCTGTAGCCTCGGCTGAATCCCAGCCTCCAGAGATACTTTCTGAGCATCACAGCTTGTCGTGTTTTTGAAAAACCTGCCGAGCGAGGCAGACCAATCTATAGCTTTCCCACGGGCTTTGAGAAGGTACACAACCCCAGTGCTCGACCTGTTTGTTGTGCTGCAAAATCTTTGATGCAGACAACAGAGCACCATGGTTTGGTTTTTCAGCAAAAAAATATCCCTGTTTTAGTTGGAAAAAGGCGGATTTTTTTTTTTTTAAAGTTAAAATAATCTGTTGGGGTTTTTTTGCTGTTGTTTTTTTAAATAAACGATGAATCGGTTTACATTAATGATATGTGCAAGTAAGCTAGGAAGAATGTTTATCTGACATCTGACCAGAGTTGCACTGGCAGTTGCTGTTTTTCAAGATTATTGTTATGATCTTGTTATTTCTTCAAGTTGAAATAACTTTGTTTATTCTGTAATAATGTCAGGCAAACTTGTAGCTTGTAGCCCCCCACCCTGGAAACAGGAGTGCTCACTGCACACCTATCTCTCATCTTCATCTTTACATGTTCAGTATAATCTACATTAGTAGGGTTGAAATTAGACAGACATCGTCAGCTGCAAAATAACAAAAGTTGTTTTAAGGCTCAGAGCAGAAAAAGAACACCAGGAGTTTGAAGGACCAAATTATCAAACCATGACATCTCTGATGTTCAGTGTAATTCTTCTATTATGTTTCTTTCTACTCTTCCCTCTTTATCGTGCCTCAAGCTGTGTCTCAGTGAACACACAGGAAGAGTCAGTTAAACTTCAGATGGCATTAGCATCAAATGATTTCTAGGTCCTTTCAAAGAAAAGAACAGGCCACATGTTTTTTAGATTGAAGATTTGCAAAAGAGGATAAGTCATTGTACAAACAACATAAAGCTGATGAACCAACTGTGTGAAAAAGGTTCCCTCCAAGTGAATTAAGTGTATTGCAAGTGCCATTATCTCCTGCATTTGCATGACATTGTGTTCCTAAGGGCAAGATTTTTGTCTTATCTGAACCTAACAACTCAATATTCATCAAAGTTCCCCAACACTAATAGTAATTGAAAATCAAAAGGTTTTATGCAGGGTGCCTAAGCTATTATTCTCTTTGCATTCTACTATATCGTTCTAATTCTCTGAGTATTTGTAGAAACATGGTGAATGCTACCGCTCAGTCAAAGCCACCAAATGAATTAGTCACACCTGAACAAGTGTAAAAATGAGTTTTGGATTTGTGCAGTTGAAGCTTTGGGAACGATAGTCGCTTGAACCAGTTAAAAACTTGTGCCAAGAAAGTTTTAGAATAATATGTACCATACATATGCATGAAGCATCTAAATATTGAACGCAGCGTTGATCAAAATAGAAAAATTTAAACAGTTGTAGTATATTCATGTAAGTATGTTCAAGATTCAAGAACAATGACTCAAAGTGAGTGGTTTCAGTTCAGTATAAATGGAAAATTAATAAAAATCACGTTACAGTGTGCAGGTCATGATAGCAGAATAGTAGTAGTAAAAATTCATAATGTAATACTCTGTTGTAATGTAAATTCCCTTTACCAACGGAAACAATTATGTTGAGTGATTAAATTCTTTTACAGTTGCTTTAATAGTAGTTTTGATAACAAGGCTACAATGCATAATATTTTTACGTGGTCACATCAAACACATGTGACAAAGATGTGTATTGGAAGCAGGATATCTTACATTTTAATCAACTATTTAAAAAACATCAGTGCACCGAACAGTAAAGACTTATTAGTTATTTAATAATGGACCAACCTCTGCTTGACGAACTACATTCTTACACCATTTTGAATCACTATTCCAAGCATTTTTCCAGCCTTAAAAACAGTTATGTATATCCATACTTATTGGAAAACATATTCACTGATACCAATATATCTGCGACAGGCCAATATCGGTCAGTAACATCAGCAAAGTAATATGTCAGTCGGGCCCTACTAAGACTTTGCGTACTTGGTCGGTTGGAGGACTGCCGGCCATATGTTAACATTAAATAATCAGTTCAGTGTTTTGAGAGCCAACCCCCTGAAACATGTGCAGTAGGCTTTGTGTACCCTTTCTGTTTCTTCTTTTCTACTGAAATGCTTTTCACTTACACGCTGCAAATTGTTTTTAAATAGAAAATATTATCAGTAACCTGACTTTGATGCTTGGCTCAAATATTAAAGCCCTTGATGTGTTATGGACGGTATATAATGTTATGGGCACAATTTGATGTCAGCAGAAACATGTCCCAGTCCCACTATTAAAGCTGTAATAGTTATTTTTCTCCCTGACCTTCTGTTGGTCAGTGAAAGACAGAGAAAGCAGCTGGGCATGAAATTTTTTCATAAAATTTTGCATCAAGGGCTCCTTGTGCTGCTGGTGTGTGGGCACAGTATCACAGATTCATAGGAATATTCTCTAAACTTTTTCATTACAACTGGATCCTTAATCGTACTGTGTCAGAAGGGCACAATGAAGAATTATAAAAGCGACTTTATCGTTGAATTTTAAGATCATAATGGCAATATTGCCAATTTATTTTCATATATAGACATAGATGTTGCTGGTGCAAGGACTTTTCATTTCCTTTTCCACAAGAAAGGCAGTGAGTGGCAGCTGTATGAGTTATAGGATATAAATCAAAGGTATATCTACATTAGTATGTGACGCTGCAGCCATAAACAGAATGACTGTGAAACTGGTACTTTTTGAATTATGAAACCATAAATACTGAGTGTTTTATAATATTTAGCTGAGCAAAACTATTCAGATAGTAGACCTGGGAAAAAGGCTGATAAAGTATCTTTTAATAAAAAACACATAAAAAAAGAGAAATAGTAAGATGTCCTGGAATAAAAATTCTACACGCAGTATAGTGGCATCAAAGGCAGCACAACAGCTGATGATGCACTACATTTAAAAGAAACTGGTTTCACTTTCATAAAGTCTTTACAGCTCCTTTTACGTATCTGATTCTAGTGTACAACCATGTACAGCTGCTTAAATGAAATCCAAGAGAATAAATGTTTACATGACAAATGTCACTAATGGTTTTACATTAGCACTTTTTCTCCACACTGACTCAACCACTACTGTGGTTTTATGCTATATTAGCTTTTTATGAATTATGCCAAATTGAATGAAATGATCCAAACCATTTCTGTCATTAATACTCATTTCCAGTGGAGAAACCCTTGTGTGAAGTGTAAAATGGGGTTGTGACTTTCACATTTGTTCAATGTCAAAATCAGCACTGGAATATGAAGCCTAATGCTAATAACCCTCACAAGTAAGGTTTCATTTCCTTTCATTATAGGTATTGAATGTTATACCTACGCAGTCTTAAACCTAACTTTAGAAATTAAAGCAATAACAACTGCAAGAATACTGTCAATTTCCATCCTTAATATTTTAACTGGATATAAAATCCAATCAGGCCCCTTTAGCTATGACAAAGTTTATTACATTTAAGCAAGCAAGAAACTTCCTTTTGCTATCTTTGAGCTGTCAGATAGTCTAGATCTTTCCGCCTTCCTGCATCTTAATGCCTCACATCCGGAGACTAAGTGACAGATTGATAGCTTAGCTCTAATACCATGCCTGCTCTGTCAGACGAAGAAAGGCCATGTCTTCTCTCTTCCATTCAGGACTTGCATGACAGGAGTGTAAGTCATAGGGAGCACTGGTGCCATTATAACATCATCCTCATCCGTTAGTAAGTAGATTATGGGGCTGAAGCACTGGCATGCTCTGATGTGTGGTTTGGTTTTATTGGGTCTATAAGAGGACACAGTCCACTTAGTCCCCACTTTGATTCCAAGTAATGTCTGACATTAAACAGTTTTCTTTCCATATCATCTATATAAGGCCTCTCTACGGGTGGATGCTAATGCAGGTTGATGGGTTTGAATTGCATTTGTCACCGAGGTAGATCTGATTGAGAACCATATCGAGTACTTGACTTTGACATCTTAGTCTAGTTTACTAAGGAGAAAATGAAGCAATAGCTGTACTTAACATTTAATATGTGCTTTAACAGTGACTTAAAAAAAGCGTCATAATTAGCACACACACGCACACACGCGCACACACACACACTTTTAAATGTCTGCTTCAGTTTGCTTATCAATGCATGCTTCACTATAGGCTGTTCTTTTAGTGTTGCTGTGGCACAGTGTGGGACAAGACAAGTGGCAAATTTTAACGATTATTTCATCACTATACTCATTATCACTATGAAAAGTAAATAGAGTCTAGTTTTAGTTAACTAAATATTACGGGATTTTATTGTCAAGTAGGCTACATCAAGTGTATGTAGTCAATAAAAACTAAAGGGTTTATTGTGATTGTTTTTCTTTTAAATCATCTATAAGCTTTTGTTTTCTTTATATGGTTTTCTCTTACTGTAAGAAAAATAAGGACTCAGCTACCCATCATGCTTTTTTTTTAAAAAACCCTTCCGCTGTGCTGATCTAAGGTCAGCTGATTGCGCTGCTAATCAGCTGTTGCTGTTGACAGCTTGGTTAGTGCGCATGTCAAACAGAGTTGGCTTAAGCCTTGAACATCTGTTGGAAAACCTTTGATATGAAAAACTGTCCAAACCTGATGAAACTAATAACAACGAGAGGATTTAATCAGGCCAGATCTTGAATTTCATCATGACCCAAAAAATTTTATGGACACTTTCACTTTGACCAGCGGCGACTATCCATCCACAGTGTGCTGAGTTCACCTGTTGTCTGTGTGTTTACAGTTCGCCTATGTTCATTGTCTGCCGACGTTTTGACTCATTAATTGGAATTAAGATGAAGTGTGATTTTTGCAGATTGTCAGTGGGGTTGAAAGAGTTTCTCATATTGGATCTCTTCTTAACACGTCTCTTCCTGGCATTTTTGTTTCATTTTATGGTTACAGCAAAGCTGTTTGAGGTTTCAGTCCATGCTGTCAGAGTTTTGACTCGTGGTCGGGCGATGCTGATGAGACTGCTAGCTTCTGCATTACATCTATGATCATTAGCTTAGCCTACTGTTTTCATGCAAAACAAAAGTAACGAGTAACAAGCCTGTTTAAATTTTAGTAATTGTAATTGGGTTACTCAATTTGCAATGAGGGTTTGTTAACTCTATGGACTGACACCGGAATCAGTTTATTGTATCATAAAGTACCGTTAAATTATTAAGTCAAATATTAAATTACTTTCTGAGGTTGCATTTTCAGCTTTTTTGCCACTCAACAACAAGCCAAACATCATACATGACTGAAATATTGTGACCTTGTGAAGTTGAAAGTACTAAATAGAAGCAAACTATTGAGTGTTTACTCATCAGGCGGAAATTTCAGTCTGGCAACCTCTCAAATTTAAGTCCAGAATTTGCTCTTTCACTACATCAACCAGGTAAAGGGCATAGTCAGGTAGCACAGAGTGGTTTATAGAAGATGTCTTGCAAATGAAATTTAAGAGACTGTTGAGGCTGAACATTACAATAAAGTTGTGGGCCATTAAAACCAAAAGAAGGTACATGGTAATTTATTTATCCTTGGGCAACACAGGGTTGCACAATGTTTGTTTTCCTTTGTACAATATTGTTTAATAAAAATAATAAAAGAGCAATAAATAGTTTTTTTAATACATTTAAACATAGACACACCCAGGAATTGTGAGTATTTTTGAATTTGGGTCTGGGGGAACGCAAATAGCAGCAACAAGATGGTGATGATAACATGATTAACTCCTTCAAATTAAAAGTTTTAAAGCGGAGAAACAGAATCAACTGTAGTTGTCTGAGCACCAAGCATCATCAATACAAGACAGTCTGCCTCCTCTCTCCCACCCAAATAACAACAAAACAAACATAAACGTAGCTTCAGCTTGATATTGTTTTATATGATTATACAAGATGAATTTAGCACGTATAAATGTATGCTCCACTAATACACATTTTATCTGGAAAACGTGTGTCCTATAGGTATCATACAGTTACATTTAGTGTACAGTCACTGTTTTGAGTTTGAATAGGGGACTTCCTCAGTGACTTTCAAAGTGCTGAAATTTAATCATTACAAACCAAATTACTCTGGTCTCCTTTTTGACCACTGCACATGCAGATTTGCTGCATAAGTGGCCCACATCATGGTGTCATTTGTTAATGTCCTTGACTATGCAGATTAAGCAAACAACTTATGCAAATAGGTCTCTACTTTTGCCAGTTCAAATTAATATGTACAATGGAAACCCTCTTTTATTCAACCTCACAACTCCAAATTTGTCTGAAAAGAGATTTTTTATGTAAATGACCAAATAAAATCTATTTTTCATGTCATCGTTTTTGCTTATCTTCCCATAACTCTGCTTGTTTTACTACTTAAACAGTTCATTTTTTAGCCCTCATTCTTTAAAATCCCTTTTAACCTTGCTATTCTTTAGTTGTTTGGTGCGGATCATTGCAGGTTTTTCCATAATAATTTGCATTGGATTTGTATGTCTTAATGTCAGTTAAGCGAGAAACATTCTGTAAGTGGCTGGAGGGACTACCTGCATGTGATATTCTAAATAAAAGTGATTACTCTTGTTCAAAACCTGTCTTCAGTGGCACTTCCTTGCTGTCTTACCTGTCTCTGTATTTTAACTTTGACATTTTAGCAATAATTTTTGGCATTTAACACATCGCACAATATATCTGATGTTTTGATTTGGTGTTCTGCTGGGTAGCATCAGATTAGGTATGAGGATTTAGTAAATTGTACATGCTGTACACCTAACATTTTGGGTCCAAATTATATTCATGCTTGCATGTTATCTCATCTCTCCTGTCACTTTCACAAAATTATCCCTTTCAGTAACCTTTTTAAAGGAAATAATTCAATTAAATAAAAGAAAAGAGAAGAAAAAAAGCCCAGAAATCTGCTCTTATTGCATTTATTCATGGAGGAGATATGATTTGATATTCAAGCTGACAATCGCTGTCTCTCACATGTGTTCCACAGGCTGCGTGCTTTTGACTTGCCTCAACTTTGATCCATATCCTGTTTCTTGGCAAGATTCTCTGACTCTGCTCTTGCCTTTTCCGCTCTCTCTTTGACTCTCTCCCTTACGCTGTGTCTCTTTCTCTCTGGATTCTGTCAGATTCTGTCTCTCTGTGGCGCCTGCTAACCTGTCCTCAGGGCAAGTTCAGTGCCCTTCATCTGTCTGTCCTGTGCCCGCACCCAAACCCCAGCACCCATGGTTGTTGGTGTGAATACACCACATCCCTCAACCCTGCAAACCAGCTCACAAGTCATTAAATTCAGAGAGAAAATGAGTAAAATGAAAGTGGTCATGGGATCTGACCCAGTCATCTGTTATCAGTACTTTCTTGGGTGCATGTATGAACTGATGTTCAAAGTCACTGTTGACTTCTATCTCCTGTATATTTCCATAGTTTTTTTTCTCATGACTTTTCCCCGAGTCATAGAGACGATCCGTCAGACACAGGCACAAGTTTTATACAAACTGCCAGTTATTTCCAAATAAAAATAAAGACAAATAGTAGAACTACCTCTCAAATCAAATATCATTTAGAGAATTACTGCTTTAATGTAGACCAGTAGAATATTTTTCTAAGATTTGATGGATTATTATTTGCTCGCTGCTCTCCTTATACAGTGGGTTAACAAAATGGGTGCCAGAGCACCTTGAGGAACAGCAAAGAGAGAAAAGGGGTGCTGCACCTTGAACAGTCAATTTAATTAATCAATTTTAATGTTTATTAAATAATCAACATGGAAGAAACGTAATAAATATTGAAATCCCCATTTTAAAAACTGCATTTATACAGTTACATATGTGACAGGTGTTGGTTGTCATAGAGATATGACACACAAGTGTCCTATCTTACAGCAGTCAGAAATAGTTTCTGTCACAGCAAACAACAAAGACAATTGCCGCTGAAATCGACCTCCAAGAAAAAAGGTTGAATTTGAGCTGGCCAAGAGACCTATTTTCTGCCTGCAGTGTGACTTTATGGGGTGGTAAAGGCATCTTCTGACTCAATCAGTATATTGGTTCTATTTCTAATATTTTCTATATGTGAGCTGGTTTTGTCATGGAATACAAACAAAACAAGCCAAAGACACGTCAAATGTCGATAGAGACAGACTTAAAAGCTGAGCCCTTTCCGATCTCTCCATACATCAAGTCTTGTCATCAACATGATATTGCCAGACAACCAGCTGAGACTTTGGGAAATCATTACACCTGGCCAAAAAATCATTCAGCGCTTTACCTGCCCAATGAACAAAAATCCATAAAAACAAAAAAGAGAGAACACATTTATTAGATGGCTAGGCTAACCAGCAGCTGGTTTGAACTACGCACAGTATTAATAATACAGACATGAAGTATGGCATTTATTCTATCATCTAATTCTTAGCAAGAAAACACATTTATTTCCCAAATTTTCAAACTGTTAATTTACAAGTTATGGGAGTTTTTTTCTGAACAGTGTAGACATCGACTAAGTGGGTTTACAGCTGAAGCAGCAAACCCTCACTCACATCCCACATGGCCTTAAATGACCAAAAATGTGTCAAAAGCCACATTATGAACTGAACTGGTCAGTGCCGTCAAGGTACAGAGAACGCACATTGGCGTGAGAGCTACAGTCATTTAAAAACACTGTAGATGTTATTCTCTAAATTGCATCTGCAACCTCCCTCATTTTTTGCTGCTGGCATCACGACTTTCACTTTGATCTGTATTATTCATGGCAGGATTCTCTGAATCTGTCCTCCCTTTGACACTCTCTCTCTCTTTCTCTCTTTGCTTTTTTTTCCCCTTCTGCCCTTTTTTTCTGTCTCCACTCC
Organism: Naso thynnoides; assembly: GCA_029783665.1. Lineage (NCBI taxonomy): Eukaryota > Metazoa > Chordata > Actinopteri > Acanthuriformes > Acanthuridae > Naso > Naso thynnoides. The sequence continues at coordinate 2,488,357 of JAQLOL010000004.1, forward strand.
AAATGTCACTCTCCTCCCCTCAGGGCGGGATGATCGCCCTTCTGCTGTCCATTCTGTGCCTGGTCCTGATCCTGTACACCCGCAGGCGCTGGTGTAAACGTCGTCGCATCCCTCAGCCCCAAAAGAGTGCCAGTGCCGAGGCAGCTAATGAGATCCACTACATCCCCTCAGTGCTGATGGGAGGCCAGGCCCGGGAGAGCTTGAGGAACTCCCGGGGTCAGGGGCCAAACTCCAGTGGTACCCTAAGCATCAGGGAGACACCAATCCTGGATGGGTACAAACTGGGCTTGGTCAGATGGGATTGAATGAAATCTGAGATGGTGAAACACTAAATTAAGTACAAGCAGTAGCTGAAAGGAAACAGGATTGTAGTTTGTTGTTCCAGATTTTACACTGGCAACAAATTTAGAATTGATTATGTTCACAGTAACTCAGTGAAGCCTGTCTCTCTAGCGCATTAATACACATTATGAACACACTCAGAATGCATTATAGGTGGTTATGGTTAGGTTAGGTTAGGTTAGGGTTAACCTTATCCCGCTTATAACTATGATTACACAGCACCATAGGCCCATTATAACACGTTATAAGTATGTTCATAATGCATTATAGATGTATGCTTTAAGTAAAGTGTTGCCAAATTCACTTCCTAGAGAGCAGCTGATATGAAACAACCTGCACATGAAATCCTTATTGCAAAGTGTAGTAATCTGCAATGAGTTTAAGAGCAGAAGATTAGAAAACTTGTAACCTTATCAGTCATTCTGTCACACTTTGGAATCGTGGCTGCTTCATCGAACACGTTAGACGCTTGGGAAATTTTTTCCAATTTAGATAAGTCAAGATAATGCAGCACTAATTGATTACTATCTCGTCCCCAGGTATGAGTATGATATTACCGACCTGCGCCACCATCTGCAACGGGAGTGTATGAATGGTGGTGAGGAGTTTGCTAGCCAGGTCACCCGTACCCTGGACTCCCTCCAGGGTTGTAACGACAAGAATAATATGGACCTCACACCTGGTAAGTTGGGTGAGCTGGGTCAAAAAAGAGAGTGCTGATGCTACACATCTACAGTAAACAACATTAAAGCTCCACTAATCAATATTTTGCGTGTTTAAAAACAAGCAAACCAACAAACAGAAAAAAGAATCAAGTAGCCTCAATGCTATGTGGGATAGTCACTCATAGGGACAAACCTCACAGAAACAGCAGCAGGTAAAGTCACCGTAAACCACCTGTTCCGCACCAAGCAACTGAAGCCAAAACAAAGTTAGCAATTAGTTGGTGGAAAATTTACAATCCCTTTTATTTCTTTTGGAGTTGTTGTAGAGTAAAGCAGAGCTAAAAGGAAAATGAAGAACTCCTACCTGGGGACCAACTCCAGCTTTAGGACAGCTCTGTGGTCAAGGGCACTGACAGGAGAAGATTTGTCTGAATGTACATGTTTTTGGCTGTGGGGGAAGTAGGAGCACCCAGAGAAAAGCCACGCAAGCAGGGGGAGAACATGCAAGATCTGGCTTCTTTTGACACGAAGAAACAGTGGCTTCAGTTGCTCACTACTCATCTTAACCACCAACGTGTTATTAATGTGAGAGATGCTGAGACAACAATGTTGTTAAATAATGCATCACCATCAAAAAATATCTATAATGAAGGATAATGATGTACTTGGCTGGGACACCAGGGGAGTTATGTTCTCCTCCTTTTGTGCCCATGAAACTTTTCTGATCATTTAATATATTACAAACTAATGAGAATCTGGTGCTGGAGCTTCCACTTATCTATTAATAGCTTTATTCCCCCCCCCCCCCCACAGCCATACATTTTTATCTAAACAAAGTACAGTCTGTCAAAAAGGTTACATTCCCAAGTATTTAGGAGAATACAAGAGAAGATATTTTTCATTTTATTCTCGTTTATTTATTTTTTTCAAGCAGGGAACAGTCCAATTACAATAGCACAGTTGAAGCAATTGAAATAGTCAGTGTGTGATTAAAAAAAAAACAAAAAACCCAAATTGGAATTCTAATTAAACACCACGTCGTATTATTTTTTCATATTCTCGGGAAGTAATCATCAAAATTAATAAAGACCAAAAGCTAGAGAGCTGCTACATGAACTTCACAAACATAAAGACTTCAGAAGCTTTGTCAAAGTAAAACACTTTATGGAAACACAGCCTCTCGATTAAAGAATTTTGTCATGTAGGTTTTTCTCATCAGTGTAAGAGCATTAGTTGTGTGGCTGATGCAGTACGCCAAATATAACTATCAAACTGCAGGTTTACTTTCAAAGAGTTTCATTCTTATACTTGACAGAACCAAAAGGCTCATGTTCCTGCCAAGAATCTGTTTTGGAAGATATATTTCTCACAATCAGTGGACGTTGGAGTTGAGCAACACTCTCAAGGGAATTACTCTAAATTAGGGAAATTTTAAAGCAGGTATACCCTCTGAATCTTAATTAGATTCACGACTTGGATGCATCCAGAGATTCGTTATGGTAATGGTACGCTCACAAATGTTTTTCTATTAAATCTAAATGACCCTGACCCAGAGTTGATGTAATCTTGTGCATTATGCATTTAAGATGGTCAGTGTGATAGACCTCAGAAATGGAAAAAGGAGACAAAAGAACATGCCTTGAATGCTGAAGAATATGAACAAGTGGACAGGTCAGTCAGAAAACTACGTTTAAGATTTAACTGAAATGACAACCATTTGAGTAAATGTCTTCAGGCTGCCCTGACCTTTTGTCTTGGAATAATGGAATCGTTATGAATACCTAAATAAATGGGAAAAAAATGTAAGTATGAAAACATGCCTGTTTCATACTGCAGTGTAGTAATGCAGTATTTTGTCTGTTTTTTTGTCTGTTAAAATACAAAACATCTCACAAAGAAAAAGTCAGGGGATCACCAAAAAAATTAGAGAGTCCAACTATGGACCTCAGTTTTGGGGCCCCCAAGAAAAAATAGAAGCAACCTCAGACATAAGGTGTGTCATTTCCTTTTGGGTCCCCACAGGTGAGGTGCTTTACTTCTGTTTTTTATTTATTTATTTGGATCCCCATTAGCCACTACCGAGGTAGCAGCCACTTTTCCTGGGGTCTGTTTTAGCAAACACTACATTAGAAAGCAAGACAACACTGTAATTGAAAATCAAGGCATAAGAGAACAAAAATAACAACAAAGAAAAAAATCCTAGTTTCAACAAGTTAAACATCACATAGCAATAACAACAATAACAACATACACCAACATTATCAAAATAGTTTAACATTTCAGACAGCCCAAAAATTTTTCGCAGTACCCTTTAAACAGCGTATTACAGTGACTAATAAGTAGAAAGAAACAAGTATTAGTAATTACCATGCTTCTCATTAATGATCACATGATCAAATATAGCAAAATATTCCCTATTAACTAGCAGTTGCCTTGCTCAAAACTGTTACTTGGATAAAAAGCAGCTAAATCTTTTCTCTTGTAATATGTGTCTTAAAAAGCAAAACTGTGTTAACTGACCAAAAAATGAAACCTGGATGTTACATGAGGTGCAAGTGATGTTGGCCTGTTAGAGATGTTAGATTCTTTAATACATCCTCTGGAGTAAAATTGAAAATGTAAACCACGCTCATTTTGAAAATGTGACGTTATAAAGTAAAATGTAAATGTAAAAAACATTTTCCTGTGTTTTTAAGTCCTTCCCACTCCATTTAAAATGGTTATTCAGGTTATAACAGTAATACCCTTACGCTTTGTGTGCCTTTTTGGATTTTTATCTTAGATTTTAATCTTAACTCACCACTTAGCTTCAGCTGATTTTTTTTTTTATACACAGAAGAAGAAGGATTCTTTACTCTGTCATATACAGTTATATAATGCACAGTTGAGTGAAATGACTTCTCTGCATTTAACCATCCCATTTCGGAGCAGTGGGAGGTCACTGTACTGTTCCCAGAGACCAACTCCAGCTCTGAAATGTTTTTGGTAGTTTCAGCATGTTTTTATTTGCTGTTAGCATCTTGTTCTGAGCCAACGGGCTTTAAAGCATCATTATTCGACCGTTGTGAGTTAACAGCTTACAAATCATTTTGATAGTACACAAACTTGTAATTGAATGAATAGTGTCTCTGGCAGTCACTCTGCGTTATAATCGCTAGTAACTGTACTATCTGTGCAAAATACCAATTTCTAAACAATGTTGCTTCAAATCAACTGTGAAAGTAGCAGATATTTGATTTCCTACATTTGTGGCAGTAATGGGATTGAATTATCTAATCCTTCTCAAATTATTAGGGTTCATCTTCCAGAGACCGTGAATGAAATTGCATCAAAATCCACCAATCATGATACGGAGTTTTCTGTCTCAACCATCATGGCCACTGACCGATTGATATCGTCATCCATAAAGCCATGCAGGTAGTAGGCTAAAAATGTGTGTGGGATGACTAATTTACTCAAAATTGGTTTATTTAAATAAATGATTCCTTTAGCCATACCGATACAGATATAATCTCTAATAATAACATGGTTTTTTGGTTTCCTTGGAACCCCATCTCTCAAATTTAAACTGAAATAGATCTTTTGATCCTCTGCTTTCAGTATATTCCCTTAATGAGTTTTAATTTCATGCCAGCTTTTCTCACTCTTTAATTTTGGTTGTTTGACTTCTCCAGTAAACAACATGCTGGATATGATTTCTGAGCATTATTATATTTTATGCTTGCTACACTGTCACCTAAACCTCCTACTTGCATCCAAGAGCATCACGTTTTTCCAAGTCACTGCTTTTTCAGAGAGGAACCTTTCAGTTTGTGCCTGTACTACAAGCTTTTCTTTACTCGCATTTTCTAATTATATCCCACTTCTTCACAGTGAGTGACAACACCAAGCTGGCCCTAATGAACAAATACAAGGATAACATCATTGCCACAAGCCCCATCGACAGCAACCACCAGCAGAACACGCTTCTTCCACACAACACCTCCACCAGCCAACGCAAACGACTCTCCAGCAACACCCGTGGTGAGTCACTCTCCCCCATAGATTCACCCTTTGACATAAAACAGAAGAAAATAGATCACCTCAGCTCCATGAGTTGAGCCACTACAAGCAGCAACATTCCGCGCATTGTGTAACTGCATTGTTTTATTTATATGTCTAGACACTCTGACTGCCAGGTGGATGCCTGGTGATCATAGTGTTCATAATATTCATGGTACTCGAAATCTAATTATTTAGTGCTCCTTTTGAAACTATTTTTTGTATAAAGGAAGAAATGATATTCAAATCACGTAAAAAAACAATAACAACAACAAAAAACAACTGAAAAACAGATCAAGACAGTTCACCTTAAAAACATATACATGTATATTTGT
>JAQLOL010000004.1:2500252-2517275 GCA_029783665.1 Naso thynnoides
CAATTGCGACTTTGGTGCCTAGAGGGTTAAATGTTGGTTTATAGGAGTGGAACGTTTCACAGCAGAGACTTCTCTTGTGTCATCTGTCAGCTGTCATAGCAGTTAAAGCAAAGGTGTGATCACAATTACAATAACGATGGCTTCACTGTCATTTCCAATAAATCATGCACAACAGCAGCACAGCTGTCATTAATGTTACAAGTTACATTAGTTGCTTGGCATGCAACAACAGAAATAGAGTTTGATACTGTTTAAAAATGTGGGTCAGTGCCACAAAGAATATCTTCTTTAATTGTACACATTACACACTTTATACTCCATTTCAATCACAGGAAATTGGAAATGTTAAAAAGCTGTAAAGTGATCTTTGATCTCCTGCAGTTTGTCCTCTTTGCTCTGTGCATTTTGTGTTGTGTTTGTCCCATGATACTTCTATTTGACAGCATATTGTGCAGTTGTTTGATATTCAGTGTAAGAGTCTCCTGTCTTCTCTTACCAAAAATGGTCAAAATCAAGACTGATTATTATAAAAGTGTCATAGTCCCTGCAGGAAGGCTTTTTGGCATTACAACAATCTCCTGAAATATTGCCCTGTTGAGTCTTTAAAGCTGCGAAAATGGTTGTTTGGTTTCAAACGTACAACATCCATGCATTAATTTTGCAGTGATCTGCAAACTTCTGTGATCCTGCAATACATTTTTTATATTATTGTGAAAAAGAAAATGTGGGAATATAGGGATGTGTCAAAATATCTAAATATCCTTGTTAGTTATTTACAGATTAATAGAATATATGTGTGTCTATTTCTGAAACTGTTGGCTTTACAAGCAAAATTTCATGCATCCAGTCATCTTTTAGGGGAAAATGAGTACAAGATGTACTTCTTATCAAATCATTGTAGTGTCTGTGTTGTGCCAAACTTGTTGTGAAAGTAAGCCACAGTTTTTTGATTTCCTAGACAGGTGGGGAAAAAACCCCTATTTTCACAGATTTGGTGTAGAATCTTTTTATGCTCCTGATAGTTAATTAAAATGAAGATGAAAGGAAGCTGCCAGATTATTAGTGTAAGCATTATGAAGACTTGCATGCCTCAATATGTGCTTATGGTGTTTTAGTTTGACTCTCTCGTGGCTCAGATGCTCAGCAGTTTCTTAAAACCTAAGCTGTAGGCGACTGTTTAAAATACAAGTGGTTATTTTCTAGAGCTCTGTTGAAAAACTAAAAGAAAATCTACAACTTTAAGCGTGTTAAGACAAGTGGGGTTTTTGGAGACGGACTGTGTTTGGGTTTTAAGTGTTTCAGCCACTTTTAGTTGTTATAATACTCAAACACCAAATAACAGTTACAGTTTGTACTTATTTAACACCTTTAATTTAATAATTTATAGTAGACTATAGGCAGATGACTGTTGTAGCAGTAATTCTGAAATCTGTATTTCACCACCGTACAAAAAAATCACTGTATAACTAATTAACTCGCTATATTGTGCTCCTGCATTTTGTGCAATTTAACTGAAAATTTAAATTTTGTATACCGTATTAGACACTGTTGGGCCAAGAATGCAAAGGTAGTGTACACTAGAGTGGCAGACTAACAGCTATTTCATGATAATTCATACTTTCATATTACTATGGTGTGCTGTCTCTTTCAGTGCGTTAGTCCTGCTCCTTTCTCACAAAATTATGATGCTGCAGTGTTTCAGACAAAAACTGTGTTGGATTTAGTAGTATATTCTTTATTTCAGACTCCGGGGCCATAGTAAAAAACAAACACAAACATGACAACAAAACATACAACACATACAATAGCTAAAAATTAGTATCAAAAATAGAGATTTCTATAGGGTTAAAAAGAGACAGCTGTGCCAGTGTCTTAATGATATGGTTTTCTGAGGCATCGAGCCGACACATAAATCTAAACATGAGGTTTCTGAGTACTGCGTTCAAGGTGTTAACGTGTGCATTTACAAACATTTCACTGGCCCTCAGCCATCGAGGTCTTCTGAGTAAAATCCTTAGTGCATCATTATATGCAACCTGGAGCTTTTTCAAGCTTGCTTTTTTGTGATTAATCCACAGGTGTGTGTTGTACAGAGGTGTACAGTACGCTTCAAACAGGGATATTTTAACATCATCTGTACACGAATGAAACCTGCGAGCAAGGTTATTTGCCTGCACATACAGTTTGCAACGCTGCCTATGAATATCATCGTCATCAGTCGTGTCCTCTGTAAGGAAGTGGCCGAGATATTTAACCTTTTTACAGGGAGCAATAGTATTATTTGACAATGTAAAAGCAGGATAGAACATTCTTTGATCTTCTCTAGCGCGGCAAATCATAACACAACTCTTGCTAGCATTATATTTTATGTCGTGTTATATACAGAGCAAACATTCAGCAGCTGTTGAAGGCCAGCACTGCTTGGAGAAAGGACCACCAGATCATCCGCATACATCAAATGATTCACTTTTTTGTCACCCATCATACATCCAGTATTACAGGCTGTGAGTTGACGAGATAGATCGTCCACATACAAGTCAAAGAGCAAAGGGGACAACATGCTCCCCTGTCTGACACCATTGCTCACACCAAATGGGGCAGACACACTGTGCCCCCATTTAACCTGCATAGTTTGATTGGCGCACTAATATACCAGCACCCTCACTACGCATGCTGGCACCCCATTTTCAGCCATTTTTGTAAACAGTTTTTTTTGATTAACCCGATCAAAGGCCTCGATAAAACATATGAAGACTGATGAGTTCTGATTTTTATACTTACTTACAATTTCTTTTCGAGCATAGATACACAAATCAGTGCCGTGATTATGCTTAAAGCCAAACTGATTATCTGATGAATTGATGACTTTGATTGAGCTTTCAAGCAGTATAGTCTCCAGCACTTTAGAGACTATACTGGCTAAGGCAATCAGTCTGTAATCGTCAGTGTTGCATAGCTTGCCAGTCTTGTCTTTAATAACTGGAACCAGCAAGATTGATAGCATTGAGTCAGGCAAAATCCCGTGTGTCAGGAAGCCTGTGAAACAGATTGAAAGAAGAGGAAAAATCCTCGGACTGACAAATTTAAGGTGCTCGGCTGTAATTTGGTCTAGGCTACTAGCTTTATTATTAGATAGCTTTTTCACAGCTTCACGGACTTGATATGGTGTAATCCCCACTAGCTCGTTGCTTGCAATACTTCCAACATTATAGACATCACTTTTAACAGTATTGAACAACACATTATAATGCTGTCTCCATAATTCTGCAATATTGTCTGTACCAGAAATGCCTTCCATGGTGCAGGGTAGAGAAGTTTTTGAATTATTGAGTGCTCTCACCTCCTTCCAGAACCCAGTAACATTACTGTGAGACAGTTTTTTAGCTAGTGCGTCAGCTCTCACTGCCTGCTCGTTTTTGCAAATAAAGTGCACTGCATACTTATACTTTGCAGTGGTAGACTTCTTATGTTCAAATACTGGACCTTGTCTTGGACGGCCCACTGCTACCCACTGCTACCCACGTTTTGAATGCCTCTCGACATTTCGCTGTCCTTTTTAAAAGGTGGTAATGACTGTTCAGCATTAAATTCTGTATATGCTATATGTGATACTCAACATGACTTTCTGTTTATGTACGGAATCAAATAATTTGAGAGCACAATTTAGTAATGAGATTTCTGGGCATAAATTAGTTTTTTATTTCTTCATGACACCTAATCTAACTTCTTAATCACTACTTAGAAGTCAGCTGTGTAGATCAGACATTAATTTGTCTTAACAAACTTAGTTCAAAGCTTTGTTGTCAAGAAAATGTGGCTACTTGTCTAGATTAAATAGCTTTCAAAATTCGTGAACATGATGAAAGTCAGAGAGATAGTCGAGTCATCAGTGAGAATCATAAGAAAGTCTTAAGGTTTTCACATATGGCTTCATTAATTACTCTGAGGGGTGATGAGCCCCACATTTGCATTTTGAACAGATGTTTGCCTTTTGCATTGTGAGGGGATATAATACCTGGAAACTGTGATCTGTTTATTAAAAGACACAACAGAATTTTTTCTCTCTCTCTCTGTTTTTTTTTTAATGTTAAAAAAACAAACCAAAAAAAAAGATCAGAATTCTTTACCTTTGCCAAATGCGATTACCTTAAGATCTTTATTGTTTGTTAATTAATATTGCATTCTGGTGCCATTACCTCCTCTGAGGCTTGGCTCTAGCCCCATTCCATATTTCGATTTTCGGAGCCTTGGACTCAATAACTTTTTTGGTTTACAAGAGGTACTTGAGCCTGCTGTGCATGCTGCGATGCAGGTGAACACCCTGCGGTGAATATTTAGTGGGGCCTGTCTTGTTCTCAAAGCAGCGTTCAACATAGAACCTTTAGGCTCTTACTTAATAGCAAAAGCTGACTAATACCTGCTGCGTGAGATTTAGTCTTAATTCCTCAGGAGACACTGTTATTCTCTACTGTAAGTCAAGCAAGGACGCACATATTTCAAATGGCATTCTGGTGGAGGTGAACTTAACTACATCTTACCTGTGGGTCCTGTGATACCACGAACCTGTCGGACCTGTCCTATGAAAAGCATGTAAAATAACACTTCAGACTGGTTGGAAACTGTCAGACTTCGTCATAAACCTTCAAAGTCACGTAATATTGTCAACTTTTGATGTTAAAATGAATATTGTTTTGACTTTGACCTTTTGCTGTAGTTTTTGTTTTAGTAAATTTTTAGCTGTAGCTTTCTCTGATAGGCCAGCTTGCCCTCACCTTGGAAGTTGTTAGCTACATTTTCTCTAACCTGCCTCCTAAAATACTTTTCTTTTTGTACATCACAGAGAGAAACGTTCTGCTTGCACTTTGAACCACTTCAAGTTATTTCAGTGTAGTACGTTTACAGTTTGGCAAACACTTCTTTTATGTTCTCTCCTCTCTGAAGCTCATGCAGCCTTTAAGCTGTCCTTGACAGCTCTGCCCTATTCAGGTGCTGTGGGAGCCATATAAAAGATTCATTTCATGTAGTTGCAAACATAAAAAGTCTAATGAAATATCTCCCGAACATCTAGTGATTGATTTTTAGGATTTTTGGCTTTCATCTAGGTTAGCTTTTCATTAGTGCTGAAATGACAAATTGATTGACAGAAAATACATTAAATCACTTTTCATGCCAAAAGACTAAAGACTAAACTAAAAGAACTACTTTGTAGTGGGCATACATTTTGGTTGTTGGCTTCAAAAAGGTAATGAAATGGTCAGACACTGCAGCACCATTCCCACACTGAAAGCCTAACAGTATACAACCATGCTAGCAGCTCTCTGATCAGTACTTAGCAACAACAGTGACAATGCCCACATGTTGAAGCCTAGCAGATATCATGTTGACCATGTAGGTTAAGAGTGTTAGTATGCTTATATTGTTTAATTGACGTTAAACACATTCTACAACCTAGACTGGGAATGTCATTAGTCATGTCTGTATTCGGTCATTAAACATGCAAGAATTGGACAAACTTTTGGGCTGAAAACAGTCAATTTCTGTAAAGTTTGGAAAATTCTGTGCCAATCAGTTTATTAGATTTTGAGATGTTTGACTGGAAAAATTAAACAATTAACTTGCTGAAAGCACTTGAGAAAATGTCAGGAGGTCATCAAACTCCCCAGGTTTCATCCTCTGAGGACCATGAATGGTAATTAATCCAGCAGTTATTATGAAATTTCAGTTTGGACAAAAGTGGTGGACCAACAGGTTCAAAGACAGACAGACCAACATTGCTGTAGAGAGCTTTGTTGCTACTAGGACTGAGAAATGACATTTTTGGTTCCAGCTTTTTAAAAGAGTAGCTTTAGGTTTTGTATTAGCGTTAAATCATTTGTTAATTGAATCATTTAATTTCACATTTGGTTGACCAACCTGTGAAGTAGAAACTATTTAGTTGCTTAATCTTGGCTTAAAATGTTACTGGATGGTTTCTAATATCCATTTTTGTTTCTCAAACATTTTTGCCTCAATGTTTTTTAGTTTGGCTAATTCCTTCAACTGAGTCTGCAGTCTCACCGGGCTCACCCAGTCTAAAGGACACATTCTTACATGAACATGCTCTTAATACATTGTACAGAAAAATGAGACGACGAACTGGAAATTAATGTATCAACAGATGTTTGGAAAGATGCTTGAAATGGAAATTTTCAAGATATCGCAATCAAAATATTGAAGGGAACATGCTTGTAAAGTGAGCATAGGTATTCTTTGACACGTATGGCGAATGCTAACCCTTAGCAGGGACTAGCTGCTGGAGAGGATGTGAAGAACAAATAGTAAACCACACACACATGCATTCTTTCGATGTCCAGTTTTAAAACAACTTTGGAAAGACCTTGTTTATTACCTAGTACCTCTGAAAGTAGAAAATAGATTGGGTATCAGTCTTTTGAAACCAATAAAATTGGCTGCCATGCATCTCTTCAGTATATGGCGTGTAACTGCCCTGAAGCACATGACAAGGACATGGAAACAGCCAAACTCGCCAAATTTGAAAGTGTGGATATTAGCAGTAGAACAAATTTTAGAAATGAAAAAGTTGTCTTTGGTTCGTGTCTGATCTGCCGAAGTTTGTGTGAATTTGTATTTACTTGAGCGTCTTAGATATTTTCATTATTAATTGAATTGTTTTTAAATACAAAATTGTGCAATGAACTCAAGTACGCAAACTTATAGAAGATACTGATGGATCTACTGCAGTAAAGTAATAATAATAAAAAAAACCCATTGTATAAATAAACCCAAGGCCTTGTAGAAAAGCAGAGCATCTCTGAAAGGCCTTAGTTCATATTTCCCAGCTGGGTACTGTTGGAATGAAATCTTTTTAAAGCAGAGGATGAGATGTCTACATCTCTGTTTACTTTGCCCCTCCTCATGGAAAACCCGGCAAACTGTCTCTTTCTACAGTAGCAAGAGGAAGTTGAAATTATGTTTGATGCAAATCAAAGAGGGCAGAACATCCGGACTTGCACTTGTGCAGACTCTACTGACTTGATGTAATTTGCCGGCACAAGGCCTGTATTCAGGACAGAATATACCTTTATATATGTTTTAAATAACTTGGGCTTATGTTTAATTGTCTTTGTCTTTTTTTCTTTTTTCGTCGTTTTCTTTTTTTCTTTTTTTGTTATCAGACTAAGACTAAATTGTTTGCTTGTTTATCCTGCACTAAAATTAGTCATAGATGCTGAAAGTGATATTAAAAGATGAAGGTGTTTTATTTATGCAGCTGGCTCCAGATCAGCTGATGTAACACTTCAAAGAACATGCTATGACTGCTGCATTGTGTTTGAAACTGGATCTGACAATTTCTTATACAAATTATTTTAGGACTTTATCTTATATGGGATTTGTTCATGTGTTTGTTTGTTTCTTATCATTATTTTTTCACAGTAGCACTACAGCTCTAATCATGGTTCAGCTGTTAGGTCTGTCCACCACACAGGTCCACATTGAAATATCTCTACTACTGGAATTCTTAATACCAGGACCGCTAGCATTCTAGCGCCCCTCCAAGTGCTGAATGTTCTGCCAGACCGTCACACGTAGTTTCCTTGCTTGTGCGCAGAAGCACACCAATAATGTATTTTTTGAAGAAGTTCCAAAAAATATAATATAAATATAATAAGTAAACAAAATATCACAGAGCACAGAGTAAAGATGTAAACCATCTCTGCAACTGGATTTGTTTTGACAGAAACCACTGAAAATCACTTCATCAAGCACATAAATGAACTGAACTAGTCCTAAAGTAACTGCAGAAAATAGTAGATCATTTACAAACAAACAGATGGACAAAGCAGCCGCGAGAGCGCCGCGGCGCCTACGGCCCTATGAGGTCAGAAAGTCCAAACCCTGTCTGTATTCCTCTCTGTCTCTCTTTGTTCAGATAGCTATCGCTTGTAAATATGTTCTATAGACTATAAATAGAAACCATACACAAATATTTATCATTTGAAATGACTGCCTTTTGTTTTGTTTTTTTTAGCTGTGACCAACAGCTTTATAGGTCGCTCTGTCAGTCGGTGGTTTCACAAAATTTCCGCAGCTCCTCTGGACAGCATGTTGAAGTGTCCTTGGGCAGGATATTGAACCCCAAATCGCTCGTGATGGCTGCGCCGCTGGTGTGTGAATGTGTGTGTGTGAGTTCCTGATGAGCAGGTTGCCTCTTTGTGGAGAAGTCACCTGCCCTTGGTGTGTGAATGTGTGTGATTAGGTGAATGCTGACTTGTGTTGTAAAAGTGCTTTGAGTAGTTGAAAGACTAGAAAAGTGCTACGTAAATACAGTCCATGTACCACTGTCGCAAAAAAAATTCAAAGCAAATGAAATTGACTTTTAAAAGTGAAATTTAGTGTTTTTAAATTACTTGATGTTTTGTGTTATGGATAATTAAACTGTTCCTACATGATGGATTTTTAAAGAAGGTTGACTTCATTCTTCTGATTTTGAAGCTATTGGAACATATTGTGTGTTTGGAGAAGTAGATCTGTTTACCAGTCACTGCGTGGAGATATTATTTGTCTTCATGCCGCAGTTTTAATAGCGCACTGAATACTGTTCAAGAGGATTTTGTTCCCTGCCAGTAGACATTTCGGGGGGGTGGGGGTGGGGTGGGGTGGGGTGGGGGGGTTGTGCAGTGAATATTGCTTCATTATTAAATCAGTCATGTGAAATGCTGAAACAATAATGTCATCAAAAAAAACCTTCCCACTTGTGAAGTAAAGCAACACCAACATCTGTGCTGTCAGATAGTCATGGCTGCCAACAATATTTACACTGTGCATTCATATCTTCAGTGCATATTGTTCTCAAACTAACAGTATGAAAAGCTGATGAAGCTGCTGTCATGAAAAAAGTCCTTTCCTCAGTTTGTCACATTGACATGCTGCCAACAGTGTTTTCATTTTTTTGGAGGGATCTTCTCCAGTCTAATCAAACACTGAGTCTTGGTTGGGGATTTTTAAAGCTCTTGTCACTGAGCAATGGTAGCATGAATTTTATTTTGGTTCATATATATCCCGCTGAGGCGGCAAATCTTTTTGCTGCTTTGATGGATTTCCCCCCCACTTTGTGATGTGCATCCGCTAACGCTTGTAAGACATGCTTCAGTACATGCCCTCTAAATATGACTAATGCTGCAGCTGAAATGTATTATATACATATTTTATTACAGGAGTAGTTTGTTTTTATTAAACTGTTTTATACCCACTGTATTTCCCAGCCCTCTTCTTGTAAATACCACACCAGTCAGGCTCCATTCACTGCAGATTTTTGCTGTTTTGTAGTTTAAAGCAATTAAAAAGCACATTAAACAGTTAAATAGTATGAATTCGGTTGTCTTCCCAAACAAATCAGTGCAAATTTCTCATTTTTTTTCTATTTACTTTGCTCTGTCCTTTACTGTAAGAAAAACAAAAACAAAACTATGCCAGTCATTTTACTGTCTATACTGTGTATTTCTCATATATTGCACTATATAAAAGACAAGAAGAAAATCACATAAAAAACAAGAGTCATGTTGTCCTGTAAAAGACCACACCCTAATATTCATCGTCTGTGTTTAGCTATTTATTTTGCCTTTATGTTTTCCATCTCATATGCTGTAGAAATGTCATGCCTTTTACCATTCATACCTGTAAAATGATGTGTGCAGCTTCACCTATCTCACATACTCAATTTCTTCCTAAATATTCCTTTAAGTAACAAAAAATCAAATCAGACCTTAAGTACTGCGACCTGTTTTTCTACACCAAACTGTTTCAAGCTGCCACAGACAGGAGATACTTTTTCAGCATGAGGAGAAAAATGTTAATGTGCTATCTGTTTAAGACAAGATGAGATCAAACTCCATGCATCCTAAAAAATATACATACAGTATAAAAATCTACACATGTACACATATATACACATACACAAATGAACATAGTAAAAATAAATATCATACAGACCACAGAAGTTAGTTCTGTAGTAGTTCGAAGAGCCATTTCATTAATAAATCACAAATTATCTATAGTGTGTGTGTAAATGTTGAACTGCTGATCTTTATAATTGTGGTCTCTCTCTGATGTGTCTGTGTGCAACTTCTGGTCTCTGTAGACTTAACCTTTACACATGGCGCTTATGAGCTACTGTTATATTTTTGGCACCATAGACATATGTTTAAAAAAAAAGAAAGAAAGAAAGAAAGAAAAAATAGGCCCCTTTTTAGTTTCACTACTTAATGACAGCCAATGGCCTGATGTTCATATGCATAACACTTTTGTAGGATTCTGCCACGTAAGGATTTGTGGATATTTATATTTTGTATATTAATTAGCTACACATTTGTAACTGGCAGCATTGAGTTTTGTGGATTTATGGCGTAAATTTGCAGGTTCTTTTACATTTTCATGTGGGTTTGAATATGTGTATGTCTATTTATATACATACACATTTTTTTAGTGTGCTTGCCTATACACAACATATAATTTTTACGTAATTTTTTTCATATATTTGCTTTTTTTCCTATGATATATATTTGCTGTATATATTAATTTGCTTTCATGATTATTACTAATTTCTTGTACTCACAACTAGTTAGAGTCATGTGACCTGTGTCTACTTCAGATGGTGTCTCATGTTGTATCTTTAGTCTTACTAAGAGCAACTTGGCTGGAAACATCACTCACTGGGCACAGTAGTTAAAAGACTTCAAACAGGAGCCTTGCAGTGTGGAGGAGTATTCATTTCCAAGTGACGTCTTAACAACGACTTACAGAAGCAACTGACGTTCTGTTTGCGTAGCTGCAGCTTTCAGCATGCCCATGCTTGTAATGACTTTAACCTCTTTTAATCCATTTTCCCTCATTCTAAGGGAACAAAAGAAACCGTACTAAAGTTACAGCCATGTTAGAGTTGGTGACGTGTATTAAGCGAGACGAGAGATGTAGTTCTCTTAATCTTCACGACAAACTGTGACTTCATTGTGTTGTAAAATTATCTTTTAAAATGACAAACATCATATTTGAGAATGAGGGCACAGTTTAAACACAGTTGAAAGAAAATAATTTATCTCTATCTATTAAATACTGTACAAAAATTTTCCGAAATAAGGTCCCATGGGGTCCACCGTAAGGGGCGAGACTTAACCACTCTATGGGGCGGAAACCTTTTTTTTTTCATTCTAGGTGTATTTTTATTTCTTTATGTGTGAATCCAACAGCGGGTTCAACTTTCTTGAACCCAGACGGGGACTCTGGGACGGAGGCAGACAGCGAGCCTCAACTGGCCTTTTACACCGACCCAAACCGCAGTCGCCGCCGGAGTCGAGGTATGAGAAATGGTAATGCCAACAGCGCGTGGGGCTCAGGGGGTAAGGAGGACTCATACACCTACAGACAGTTTATCCCGCCGTGTGATTGTATTATCATCGCCACGACGCATGACAAATAACCTTAACAGTGCATAGAGCAGATGGATGGCTCCTGGTGTCGTGTGTGCTCATTTTTCTGACTCGTAAAGGACTGCACTTAGTTTTATACACAGTATGCTACGTATACATGTAGGTAAGTGTGTGTATAATGTTTTAACGGTGGTTGTGAGCATGTAACACTGATCTCAGTGCATCTGCATACAATCTTGTTGACCGAAATCAAACAAGACAATGAGATCAAAGGTTTTTAAGTGCAAAATTTTGCATTTTAAGAAATGACACGCACAATTTTTTGAAATAATATTACACTCAAATATTATTTCTGAGGAGGATCCTGTGCAAATGCTGTCAGAATTAAGTGGTGCAGCATGCTTTATCTGTCCGCATGCCATGTCCTTGCAGCTTTGATGTACAGTAATGGTGTGTGCAATAGAGACATAAAGAAGATCTAAAAAAAAAAATAAATAAAGAGGCAGTGCTCTCAAAATAATAGCTGCTGTCAAAAGGCGTCACAAGCCTTAACAACGCCTCCGAGCCAATTATTCCTCCGTCGTGTGCACAGGTGTCACAAACACAGCGAAGCCTCTAGAAGTGTAGCCAACACCTTTAATTAGAGTGAGGCTTAAGAATAGAACAAAGCGGCTGCATCACTGCCCTAACTACGGTGTTTAGATTCAGAGAAAAGGATGATTCATGAGTCATAGAAGTATTTCTTCAAGTCAAAAGAATGATAAGAGGAAGGAGGAGAAAATGAGAATAATTTACTTTTTATTTAACTGCCAAATGTATTAAAAAAGTTAAAAGTGTTTTAAAAAGGTGAAAATGTGCCCCACATCCAGTCTCTGGGTAAGTTACTTGATTGAATAAACTAGCTTTACACATAATGCGATAGGTCAGCTCTCTGCTGTGGCTTTTGTTTAAAGGATTGCCTCGGGCCTCATTTAAATGAGAAAGTTCTGCCGCAGTAATTTAAAACTGACAATGTAATCAGAGTTATTCGGCTTGTGAAAAAATTACCACTTTAAACAAAATGTGAGTGGATGTATTTAACTTGACTGTGATTTTGTGTGTGTGTGTGTGTGTGTGTGTTTGTGTGCGTGTGTGCATGTATGCATGCCCCTGTGGGTATGAGGTCATGCTTAACACTAACTGTGTTGCACTCTGGAGTAAAAGAGATAAGGGAGGCAGAGAGGGAGAGCACAGGAAAGAGGGAAGGTTGCACAACAACCATTTCTATTTAGACCCATGTCTCTTTTTTTCTCCCACATCCCAGTGTGGAAGTTAATACCTTATTTCTGTGCCGCTGAGCTATACCTAGTCTAAGCCTTCCAAAGGCTTGAGATTTTTGATCCAGAGTTCCTTTTCATGGGAGCTAAGTCAATTTTTTGGCTTGTTTGTAAAATGACTCCCTGTGTAGGCAGTGTGTGTATATGTTTGTGTGGCTGTGTGCATGTATGTGGTATTACAGAGGGGATAAAAAGTGGTCACTTTTTCACATATCTCTACTGTTTGTTGTTCCCAACACTCCCCCCCTCCACCATGTGTGTTTGTCTCCAGCAGCAGGTTCCCCGCGGAGCCCCATCAATAAGACCACCCTGACTTTGATCAGTGTCATCAGCTGCGTGATCGGGCTGGTTTACTCCTCTCACCTCTCCTGCAGCCTCTCAGTTCGGGTAATCCTACATGTGCCGGAGCACCTCATCGCGGATGGTAAGGCTTTTCACCAGCCTCAGAATTGTGGATACAGCCTTTCCGCATGTCCCTCAGTGGGTGCTCAGAACCCCAGGGGGCTGAGTTGGCATTTTTTCACTGCTCTCTGGGGAGTTTAGTTGCTGTTCCTCTCAAATCAAGTGCCTGCATTTTGTGGTCGAGCTGCTGGTTTGCTTTGTGTTCTCAAAGACAAAGGTAAATGCCAGGTCAGCCACCCCCTCCCTAACTTTCCCACATGAGACCGCACAGCAAATGTGCCCTGAAAGCATCAGAGCACATTGAGGCCAGGTCACAGTGACCACCACAGCAAATCCTCCATCACTCTTCCCCTTGTACTTTCCAATATGTTGAACCACCTCACTAATTATTTTCAGTATAGCACCTGCAGAAAAAAAGCATCCCAGGGGCCATGCACTGTCTCCTGCTGGCTCATTGGCATTTTTCAGCTGTCACAAGAGTGAGCTGGCAGTCCAGATATATTATAGACTGTGACTGGTCTCACTCATCTATCATCTGGAGTTCTGATTTGATTCGGAGCGCCGCTGCTTTCCGGTGGTATTCGCTGGCCTGTCAGGGAGATATTAAAATTCCAGGGAGACGTCCAGGGTGGGAACTTTGGAAGGAGAGATGAAAGATGGAGAATTCACCCGTTGAATTACAAAACTGGTATCGATTTAAAATGTTTCTATAAATGTCTCCACAATCTCATCAGACTTGATTTGATGTCATGGTGAATCAGATGAAAATCTGGATTCTACCACTGGGGAAAGAAGCTATTAATGCCAACAGCTGCGCATGTGTCTGCCTTCAAATATGACGAAGAAAGGACACAAATAGAGATTCACACCTGTCTCCTTTCCTTTTAAATCGGGGAACGTAATCATCTGGAGTCTCTTTTCTGTTTACGCAGAATAACAATATCTACGACTTGGCAAAATACGTAACAAAGGACAAGAAAAACTTCAGGACTAACTTGCATTCCAGAACAGAAGATGTCTCAGGCTGACTATTTCAAAATGTATCTTGTCAATATAGATTGAAGGGGGGACCCTGTGGTCCAGTAGTCAGGGGGGTGTGCACCCTGTGCCCATAAGGATAGCAACTGGGGACTTTAAGAGCTTGTCACTCCTTGATATTTTATTATATTTATTTATTTATTTCGGGCATGTTCCTAACCTTGGTCTGAGACTCTCATACTAGTTTGCTGGATGGCCATCCGCCAGAACCTGAACATTTCAGTCACTTAGTGGCTCCTAAAACTTTGATGTTGAAAACACATCAGAGGTTTGGCAATGTTTGCCACTGAGCCAGAGGGAACGATGCATTTAGATTGGTGCAAAGAGACAAACAAGCCATGTGTCTACAGCAATGCTAACAGCTAATGCTAACATCAGCTTTGTAACATGCTAGTAGTAACAATGCTGATGCAATGCTGACAACAGGTTTAGCATGCGTACAGGCTAGATTCTGGCCAAATCTTTAGTCCCACATTGTTAGCATTGCTAAAAACCATTACCCACAATGTCAAAGACACGTCTCTTCCATTGATTTAGTGCATCTTTACCACTCAATAAAACTACTGAAATACAGGGAAGACTGACCTATATATCCCCTGGCCACCAGCTGTGGCACTGAGCCCTGAGCAGCACTTCTGGCAGGGTAAAGTAATGAATTCTGCTCCATCTTTTATTTCACATGGTGTGTGTTGACTGTAGAGACATTTCCTGGTCAGACTGAGCCATGTCTTGATGAAAACATTCATCAAATGAATTTGTGTTTTGAACATTCTTCTTGTATGAAAATTTGTGAGCCAAATGTCAATGTTAAGATGGCCGCTAAGTACAGTGATGACTTGAAGAGAGTCACAATAATGTAATAACACATATAATTACAATATTGTCTTTTATGATATTTTTAAATTGCTGTATTTTACCGTTTTGGCCCTGCCTGGCATGCTGCAGTCCTGCTTAAATGGACTTAAAAGCCAGCTGCCTGTTTCTCTTGTTCGAGCTTTCCAAGTCCATTTGGGCTTAAGGGCCGTCCTGCGAGATTCACAATTGAGGTGATGATAAATATCTGAATCAAGTTTGCACCAGCTTTATGTTCTGTTAGTTTTTGTTTGCTTGTTTTTTTTTTTTCGGGGGGTGGGGGTGTTAGAGTAGTTTTTGCATACGTTCACTAAGCCAATGACACTGACAGTTGCCTGTTTGCTCTGCACAAGGAAAAATGGAAAATTTTCTGTTAATTGAAAAATTAAAGTGGAGTTTGCCAT
Organism: Naso thynnoides; assembly: GCA_029783665.1. Taxonomy (NCBI): domain Eukaryota; kingdom Metazoa; phylum Chordata; class Actinopteri; order Acanthuriformes; family Acanthuridae; genus Naso; species Naso thynnoides. The sequence continues at coordinate 2,515,688 of JAQLOL010000004.1, forward strand.
CTGGTTGCCCAAATGGGCAAGTGAATTATTATTTTTATCTATCTGAGTGTTTAAGAGACTGCGAAATAGCGGTTTGCTCGCCATTCACACAGCCTGAGATGTATTTGCTCTTAATGAGCGCACTGTGGCTGGCTGCTGCTCTCTCTCTTTCCCCCTCTCTAGCAGCCTGGCTCTGTTTCCCTGATATGCATTTTACTGATGGCACCACCTGTTGGATTTTGACCGCCCCTGTTTCTTTGAAAGATTGATTGATTTTTATGCGAAGAGGGGCAGCAAGTTTTCCATCTTATCTCCAGAGTGCGCAGTGGACGGCGGATGCCTCGTCATATTCATACGAATTAACACACCTGAGAGTAAAACCCAAAGGGAGATTAGGGCACCTCATCTTTTAACTTGAGAAAATAATTTTTATCTATTGCTGTCACACACTTCAGTAAAGCATCTAAACCTAGAAGTCTTTAAACTTTGGAGAGTTATGTTTTGTCTGGCTACTGACTTGTCATATCCACGTCAACTCACACAAAGCATATAAATTAGGTAATTTACTTGTGCTTACCTGATTATGTTATCACAATGATTATAACTGCAAACGGGATAAGCACTGAAGAGAGCAATGCTGACCACAGATTTCAGATTATTATTCTTTCAGAAGGAAAACATAACATTCCTTCAAATTCACATGTGCATCACACTTTAACGTTACAGCAAAGGCAACCATTTGTTGGGAAAAAAAATAGCTGTGATATAAACTGCGTGTGGGGGATCCATGCAGATACAAAGATAGTTATTAGAACAAGCACCAAAAGTTTCACTTTCTCCTGAAGGCAGGCCTAACTGTGCAAGAGATAAGAGAGGCACTGCTTGACCCGCAGCAGCTGTCAATCAAAGACAATTAACAGATTCCCTCAATATATTACGGATTGGTAAGGATTCATAAAAGGTCATAAATGTAAGTTATTCTGTTATGTTGTTAAGAAGACACAATTAATGTGATTAATGTAATGTTAAATTTTACTCATTATTATTAAAGGTGGAGTCAGTAGGATTTTAAAAACAAATAAAATATAGACAAATACAAAAATAAAGCTACTCAGTCATCACTTCTGGGCCTCTGTACATGTGTTGGTGTTGGTGACTGTGTGTGGAGACACACCACCTTCTGCCTGTATTTTGATATTTTGGCTGACTCAGGACCTGCTCCAGGCGAGTTACCATAAAGAGCGATGTAGATGCGCAGTCAATTGTTAAGTAACGATAGCGTGATTGCGCTTCTCTGAAGCGTAGATGGCATGACCGCAGTGAACTGATGTGTTTCCCCCAGCCAATGACAGCACGCAGGTGAGGTTGAGAGCACCGCGGAGCACGGCTACTGGACGCCGTCCAGATCGGAAAAAAAGTTAGGAATGTGGACGTAGCACATTCTTGAACATTGAAAGAGAGGCTGGGAAGGGCTATTTTGTGACGAACATGTAGGTGCTAAACACTGGCGGTTAGCTTGTTAGCTTGCTAAATTATTGACTTCTCCATTAAACAAATAGAATATTCCACTTTAGCTTGCTCTGTAACGTTAGGTAAGCGGTAAAACAGT
>JAQLOL010000004.1:2517375-2528457 GCA_029783665.1 Naso thynnoides
ATTTTGTTTACCCGACTTCCTGTCCTGCGCAATCTGCCCTGTACTGAATTGCCGCATTGTGCTCCACCACCCTGCAAAACTGGAAGTCCTGCACATCTGGGCTTCGGATCGCCGGGGCTGTGACAGAGTCGGAACGCAACACAGCCACAGCCGCTGGAAACAAACACATTGACTAGAACTGAAATGTATCAGCTCCGCTGCTGTATGGGAGCGCAGATGCAACGCAGAGACATCTGGTGGAATTTTGAGGTTAGCTGAACAGAACTTTGTGGCGGCATATCTCTTTAAGAAAGTATTTCACCACAAAAAGTTTTGGTAATATTGTTGCCATGGTTTCTTTTAAAAAGCTGCAGAGAAGCGTGAACAGATTCAAAATGTGAAGAGTGTGTTTTCTTACAGACCCTGAAATTTAACAAAAGAATTGTCCAGTTACAGTCACCAGGGCTTGTAGCCAATCAAATGTGTGCTTGTCATCATCCTACACATGGTCCTATCAAATGCATGCTGTATGTAAAGTTGTTGGCTCAGCAAGAAAAATATGAGTGCTCTGTTTTCTTCGATCTGGGTGCAACACAGATGCAGGTCTGAGTTCTGGGTGCAGGGAGAGCAAGTAGGTGTGGCAACCTTTTTTGGTAAATTGCCAAACATAAACGTAGGCACATCTGCGGCACAGTGGTAATGTAAGAGGAACAGACAGTACGAAGGTGTGTCACAGCTGATTCCAATCACGAATGATCAGATCAGCTCTCATTCTTTCTCCACACCGTATTGTTAACTTCATTTGAAGAGGGAGCAGACAGGTGGCAGGCAAACTTTACGCAGGAGGAGGTTCAGGCTATAATCACAATTTGATCAATGTGTAGTAACGTCACTGATGTTGCGGTGTTCATAAGTAAATTGCATCAGGAGCGCTGAGCTACTCTACTCAGCTCGGTGCAGCTGGGTTCACGTCAGTCCATGAAAATAGCATCTTGGCACATGCGTGGAAAACGCCACTCGCGCCGTACCTAATTACCAATACGCCTGGAGCTGTGCTTTGGCCAGGTTTGTGCTGGTACAAAAGTAGACCTTAAAAAGAGGAAAGCTCCATTACACAATTTTCCACTGTATGAAAGAATAGCCGAAGAAGACAAGGTTTTACCTTTAGTGCATACATTAAACAGTCCAAATCACACCAATATGTGGTTCATTTATGTATGATTTTGTCTGATTCTTCATCATTTGAATCTTTACAATAGTTGTCTGCACACCATGGCAGGAATTTGCACAAAATTGTGTTATCTTCCCTCTTTCCCTCTTTCTCTTGGTGCTTGTGTTTAGCTGCAGGGCATCTTGATGCCTCAGGTGGCTGCCTGTGGTTGCTGATAATAACAACATAAGTGTTAGTCATGCTATTAAACGTGTGGTTTCATTAAAATGTGTTTGAATAGTTTTAATCTTCTAGTTATGCCGTTTTCAGGGTTTGTCATCTTGGTGGGATTTCTAGCTCCCACTTTAATGATGCTAATTAATAAGCAGTCTTTTTCATATATCACAGCAGTAGTTGGGAAGGTTGTTTGAGGATTTAAAGCAGTGTTTGTGGGGTCAAGTTCATCTTGAAGCCAAATAAATCCTCACTTGGTGTTTTTTTTTTAATCAAATATTTATTTTCTAACAAACCATTTTTTGAAGGTTTTCTAACACTGAGGATTGGATTTTTTCTCACCTTTCACCAAAGCAATCAAAAATGTTCCTGTTGTCTTTAATTTAGGGAAAGATAATTTACTTGCAAGGTCCAAAAAGAAAAAAAAAGTTTTTGTCCTATTTGTACTAAATTTGTTAAAATGAATAAAAAGGCAAAGGGCATTTGAAAATAATAAAAACTTCTTTTAGCACAAAGTCTTCTTGTGTGCTGTTTTTATTTTTTAATTTTAAAATTTTAATTTCTTTGCATTTTTTTGTCCTTTTCATTCCCTTTTCATTCTTTTCTGCCTCTCCCACATCCCCCCACCTGCCATCTATTTTATTCTTATTCTCCTTTTTTTTGCCTCCATCCCAAATCCTCTGTTTCCTTCGACACTCTGTCCATCTCTTATTTTTTAAATTTGAATCTCAATTCCTTTACCGTGTGTTTTTCACTCCTGCATCTGTCCTCCTTAGGATCAAGGTTCATTTTGCTGCAGGGAAGCCAGTTGGACGCATCAGACTGGCTGAACCCGGCCCAGATCTTGTTGTACTATCAGCAGAATGCCAGCGGGCCCTGGGTCAGCGAGCTGTGTGGACGACGCCTTCTGGACCCCTGTGAGCACCAGTGTGACCCAGAGACGGGTGAGCCAAAAACAGCATACACAGCAGCAATTCTGTACTGTGTTGAAATTGTTATCCTGCAAACTTTGTTGCAAGTTGTCAGGGCTTGTTCTTATCAAGTAATAATTAACAGATAACTTAGACCTACTGAGATATTAAAGAAGTAATTTACCATTGGAAAGATGTTCTTCATGTAAAGCTGAACCGTAATACACAGAAAAAGGACTGTGGCATTGTCTTTTGCATTAAAGGTAAAAAAAACTTGGAACAACCAGAATACTCACTAGTGGAGCAGTGTTTGATTTTGAATCGTGTCATTTCAAGCAATGGCGGCCTAGTGATGAACTTTCTCTTGCTATAGCTAAACAGTCAACTACAGTATGTTTCTGAAAACGCTTGAGGCAACAAACAGGCAAGGCAGTAACACAGTCTTGATACATATTTGATCAGAACTGCCTAGTTTTGAAAGTTTGATCTTAGATTCTGAGCAGTCCTCACTCCATCAGAGACATAGAGAGCTGCAACTTTCTCTCTCTCCATCTGACTTCTTTACTCTTTGTGTCTATGGAGGCATGAATAGAAAAATATGGAAGTACTGTAGTTCAGTCACAGCCCAAGGGCCAGCAAAAAGTCAGATGGGAGCTCTTGGTGCAGGCAACATGGAGGGAAGTCAAAAATTGTTCATTTTGCAAATGTTTTCAACATAGTAATGATAATATGGTGGTTGAAAATCAGCAAAGTTTCAGTTTAAGCATCATACTTATCTAGTTTATCTATCTTGACATTAACAAGGGTCTTTTTCTAAATCCTCACATTTAAAATAAATGCCTCAGACAAAAAACACTTGTTTGCTATGAGCAAAATGTGAAAACAAAAATGACAAGAGAGAACCATAAGACCTTTTATTAGCTCAACTTACAGACCAAGTGATTCTACAGGCTTAAATCTAGTATGAGACAAACAGTCAATCAAAGATACAGGATTAAAGTATGATGATCTGACAACTTTATAACTTTGTTTTTCTTACATTTTCACACATGTTGAATATTGATTTGTTGAAGTATTAAAAACTGGGCCAGATTTAAGGGATTGTGATGGAAAAAGTGGAAAATAACTTAAAAAAAAAGCAAGCGCAAATTCGACCAGCAGCTAAAAATGAGGGGGGCTGGGTTAAAGTGTCGGGGCGAGGCAAGCCACGAGCAATGAAAGAGTGTGTTTGTTTCTACAAAGTTTGGCCATGTCACATAAATCTGTTTAGAAGTTATGTGCCTTCTTGTTATGGGCCACTCCCACTGCCACGCCCCCTTATTGCCAGCTGGCCTGAGCTGTTCTTTGGCTCATGACCAGACTTTCAGACCAAATCTTGTGCAAGTCTGTGGCTGCATCTCAAGTCTCTTAGTTGTCCTTTCCTCGCTCCTTGATCCTCGCTTGAACCGGAAGTTGTTTTTGCAACACCATCCTAAGGACCGTCCCAAGTCTCTTATTTGTTCACTGAGGAGGGAACGAGGAGCGATCATCGAGGAGCGATGAGCAAGGATACACGAGTGCATCCTATGCGGAAGTCTCTCAGCTCAACGATCGGGTAGAAAAACTCTGCCTCCATAGCTGGAGCATTTGAACAAGATGGTGGAGAATTAATTTAAGTGTAAGTGGCCCATTCACTTTTTGCAATGAATTAATTTAGACATGCTAACATAAAGGAGTCCAAAGGGCAATTATACAAAATAAAAGTTGTTGACCATTAAAATAGCATTATGCTGGTCAGGTGAGAAATATTAAAGATTTCCCCAAACAAATTGCATTAGGCTAGTCATGTGGGACATGTGAAATATTTTTAGGGTGGGAAATATTAATGTTTTAAACCAATCATATGATGTTGGGTGCAACCTCTAATTGTGTTGGGCAGGTGCAGCCTATGAACCTTTTTACCTGAAAAAAGTGGAAGCTGGAAATTGAAAAATCCATTGACTTGTTCTAGCATTAGCATTAGCTTAGTCACCACTGTCACAGGCTTTACATTTTGCTAGCTTACACAGTCACTGTTGTATCGAATTCCTTTTCCCCATCGTGATCAGGTGGGTCTAGGGGGGGGACAAAATTTGATATAGCACCTGGTGTTCCTGGGGCGAGACATATCTGGCGTTTGTTAACTGATAAAAGAACAAAGACACAGCGTTCCCATGCATGAGTGTTTCTGCCAAAGATTCACACAGTATTCTGTGTTCTCTGCCACCGGGCTTCAGCAGAGAGGGAGGGAAGCAAACAGGCCAAGAAGTGAATGACACCTAACCTTGGTGACAGATTCAGCATAATTGCACTTTTATTTGAGCTGTCCACAGAAGGCTTTTGAGGAAATAATAAATTAAATAAATAAAATGCTGTGAACAACAGGATTAGAGTTAACGTGTTAGATCCATTTTTATATATTTACACTGATTATGAAGCGAATTTTAAGAACTTTTGAAATCTCATAAAAAGGAAAATGCAAATTCCAGCAACTGGTTGGAACGAACATACTAGGCTGCAAAGCGTAAAAGGTCGCGGTGTAAGCAATGCTACACATGGCTGTAATAAACAGTAGAGGCAGTATAAATTGCAGACTGGAAACCAAACAATGTGGCATTCCATTGCCGCTTACCATTTCAAATTGCTGTTATGTTCTTTGAATGAAATCTAGCCATACTTCGGTCTCTTGGCTGCTTTACACACAGCTGTTGTTATCAGCCATGTTTTTTGTGCATTGGGGGAATATCTGGGAAGATGGCAGAAACAGCTTCTTCTACTACTACTGCTTTTGGGAAGCAGAAACAGCAGATTAATATTTGCTAGATGAGAATTTATTGGCACTGCTGTTTCCATTTCCCATTTTGCCCATTAAATGTTTCTTGACAAAGGCAAAAACCCACCTCAGGCGAGCGTAAAAACTTTTTTTGCAAAAATTGAATACTTTGCTCTTTTTTAAATATTTTTTTTTGCTGTTTCCATTAACCATTTCTAATGTGATTTTTCAAAATGCACATCAAAATACATTATTGAAAACATGGCTATTGTCTTTTACTTTTTTTTCCTTCTCTGATTGCTCTTATCAATAACACTTTCTTCCGTTAATGTTTTTTTATCCATCGAGTCTATACTGTTTAGAATTTTAGAAAAGAACCCAAAATGGGAAGCTGCATCTTAATGCATGTGAAACTACATCGACAGTTACAAAAGGCAAATGCTTTTGTAAGCTTAGATAGAAGTGTTGTGGAGCACGTTATGTTGTTTATTAAAGTATTGTTAATGACTTGTGGACCAACTGTGGCAGGAGACGAAGGAGACATTCCAGGTTTAGTGTTTGTGGATCCCCAGTCCTGCAAGATGCTGCCAGTACTTGGTGTTTTATATCCTCACCAGTGACCCTTGTTCCAGTGGTCAGTCAGTCAATCACTGGCTGTGTAAGGTAGCAAAGTAACCAGGTAAGCCTTTTGGGAGCCATGAAGGCCCATAGGGCAGGGGTCTATCTCCTGTTTATGTAGTGTGAGGCGGCTTGATGTACAAGTACACCCTCTGTACACCCTCTGGACATGACGGTGCCCCCTTTGCCCCCAGTCCCACCCTTGATGCTGAGTAAGGGAGCCTATCTAATTGTTTACAGATGTGACCATGGCTGTGGTCCATCACACTGCACAACCTGAAATGGAAAAGAAATTGCATGGAGCACTCGATCTGGTTTTCTCTGGAGGAGCTGTCTGCCCAGCTCATCACTCAGTATGCATGTCTACATTGTCCGCCTCTTTTTCGCTGGTCCCGGAAGGGACCTGCCCAATAAATGGGTATTGACTGACTGACTGACTGAGCACTGTTTTGCTGGGCACTTTGTGTCCGAGGAGCTGCGGGAAGACCTGACACAGACCCAGCACAGTGTGTCAGGTCTTCCTCAGGTGTGCTTGACAATACGCGGGTCCCTTCAGAGCTGTTACATTCTCAATTTGTTTACTGTTAGCATGTCGCTAGCGTTAGCTTGAAGGCCGTCCTGTTTGACAACGCTAAACACAGCCAAGAATAAGCTCATTTCTGTGTGCCTTCGCTTAGGTTGTGGACTGTTTGGCATCGTGTAAAACGCTGCATTCTCAATCAGTTAGCTGTTAGCACATCGCTAGCGTTAGCTTGAAGGCCACTCTGTTTGTCAATGCTGGACACAGCCAAGAATAAGAAGCTTGCTTCTGTGTGCCTTCACTTTTGTTGTGGAATGTTTGCACATGCTAGCTTGTAATGTAGCCTGTACATTTGCACTGGGTTGATTTAAAACACACTGTGTCAATGACAGCAGTGGCTATAGGCTATGTGATTAGAAGAGACCAGAGGAGCAAACCGCTTGTTGACTGGCGCAGAGAAATGTGCTTCTGGTATATATGAGCTAACGCTAGCAATGTGCTAACAGCAGACTAGAAAGGGGAGAATTCAGGCTCCACATCGCTTTGCAGAGCTTCAGCCCCCCTTTGTGTCACTGGCGTTACAGTGTTTTGTCAGAAACATGGATCCTCCACTCAGCAGTGAACAGACATTTTGTCCTGGAGTCTGAACGACACCTGATAACACATCGCTGCTGATGCATTTTTCAGGCATTTTCCACAGGCTAATTAGCTTGCTAAAAGCTAGTTATCTACTGTGGCAATATTAACTAGTACAGCCACTGTTTTATCATAACCTATTGATAAGCAACAACGACAAACTACTGAATATAAACTAGAAGCCTGTGGTTACTGACACAAGTTGTTGGCGATTCATTTTAACATTTTAACAAGACTAGGTTAAAACTTAGTAAATGGCTGGTCCCATTTGATAAATGTTTTTTATGTTTGTTTGTTTGGGTTTTTTTTTTTTTTGCCAGTGTGTTTTGGTGATAGTTACAGCTAACTGACAAAACAGCTCTCCATGTGCAGACAGACATTAGGGACACCACAGTTAAACACCTGAAATAACAGTCACTGCCAAACACACAATACAGATTTAAAAAACAATAGCCATCCCAAATGTGTGCAAATGGAAAGACTGGATGGAAATTTGCTCACTGACCAAACATGGTCACCCATAGCTACAGAAATTATTCGTGTCTAGCACCACATAATGCAAACGCCCTATTGTTCCTCAAAGCACAACTATATTATTCATCCTATTACATCTTGGCTGACTTACTAGGACTACCGCATAACAACTGCTAATATCCAAACATGCTCATGTTACACATTACCCCTTACTATCACTAAAACACACTGTCCAAAAAAAAACAAAAAAACAAAAATGCATTCACTAGACAGGACCAGCCATATACTGGGTTTAAACCTAGTCTTGTTTTTGCCCTGAGTAACAGCAGTGAAACAGTATTCACTTTACAGTTTAAGATAGATGCATTTTCAAAATTAAGATAAAGATGATTAATTGATAAAATCATTGTAGCAGATAAACTGCAATGGAGCTTTTTGCTGTATAGCAAGTAAAAACATTGTAAGGCTAGGATTTTGTAAGGTTTAAGGATTAAATGTCAGCCTTTTAAAATGCGATCTGCTTGTTAGAGTGTCCTAGTCTAACTGCCTGGTTTGTTTTTCCTGTGTAGGTATATCATTGAATCCCAGCCACCAAACTGTCAGAAGTCCAGCACATTTCACCACAATAATTACGTCACTGAGGTCCTAGCTGCAGTTTCACTGACAGGAAGAACAAGAACAGCTACACATTAATAATAACACACCAGTAACAGAAGAGAGGAAATATGCCATAGCATGACTAAATGATATAAAAACCTGCACTCATGAGTGAAGCAACCTTTAAATATCTGTATTAAAAAATCTACATCTTAAAAGCTATAATAAATGTGCTGTAAATAGAAGCTGGTGCTAACATTCAAACATATTTTCATTCTGTTGTGACGATGCACTGGCCTTTTTTCTAACTCTGTATTGTACTGTGAGAACCAAAATATATTGTAAGTTAGTATAAGCTATCAACTATATATGGCTCCCGCAGCACTAGCTGCCAACCAGCTCTGTCTGCTCAGTGCTCGAGGAAACTGCTGGAATATGACTGTGAAGTCACTTTGTGGAGAGGGGATGGCTGACTGAGCTGAAAAACATGATGAATGTGGTGGTAAATCAGTCCGAGCAACTCCCTTTCTCGATTTAGTTTAGAGTAATTAGTTGTGACAAGTGGGCCATGCAGCTCATATTGTATAAATGCACTTTGGTTTTCCAATTTGAAAATCTTCACTAGGTGCACAACTTTTGTTTGGGCTTCTGTTGTATCTACTGTAGATAGACAAATGTTTATCTATTAATTTTATTTTGTTACATTAGCACTTACTTTAGAAGCTTCCTGTTTCCTACAAAATGAAGTTGCTATTAAATTGGGTTGAGTATTGGATAAAATGTAAAGTAGAGTAAGCAAACTGCTTTGTGGTAAGTTTTCACTGCTCTTCATGCTTCTTATCTGTTTGCTGTCTGCCAGTGGCAGAGATGTGAGAGAGTGCTAAGACCACCCGACTATAAAAGCAGATATAAAATGGCAATTGTCATAACAGGCAACAAATGAAGATTGTAACCAATTTAATGAATGTCCAGGGCTACCAAACAAAAGCCAAGTTAAAAGGAACTGTAGTGTTGCTTTGTGTGAATATGAATATGAGATATGAGGAGTTTCATACACCGCTTTCTTTTAATCTGCACTCAGTTTTTACAGCAAGCAGCATGTTTTAGGCTAAAACCTCAAAATTTTTGATGTTTATGTTGTTGACGGTTATTTGAGTCAGTACATCTAGAAATATGCTTTTCTCACTTTTCACCTTGAGTTTCACCCTTCTTCTACGTAGCGTTGCATCTTGTCTGTTTTGCTCAGCAGTAGACTGTCTCTGGTAAAATACACACTAATATGGCTGTATGAAGGATGGGTTGGAGGGAAGGATAGATGTAATGTAAGCTTGATGGCATGCCTGAAAAGACGGATAAATTATACTTGAGGCAGAGCAGCGTGTCGGTAACTTTTGATTGATGCTACATTATGAGACTTTTTCTTGGTGACCTAAAAACTGAAAATCGGGAAAGTGCAGTTTGAAAAGTAAACGCCAGCTTGACTCAATGTTAAAACTTTTCTTGACTCTTTTTAATCATGCGACTCTCAACTGCTTAAATGCATCAAGAATAACAAGACTAGGTGAAAACTCATTTTGTATATTGTACTTGTATTGTATACGGCTGGACTGCATCTGGGTATGGTGGTGGTAATGGTAGCAGTTAAATGACTCATACGAGAAGCCGTTATATGAAAGGATGTTTCACAAGATCCATGGTTCGGTTGGTATCATGGTGTTGGGGTCACAGTTTTACCCTAACCCTCAAGGACTTGTAATGTAATAAATTCTTAATGTTACATTTGAACACACTATGATTATATTTTCAGCAGGAGACGAAGTACAGTGGAGTTTTGTTTTGTTTTTTTTAACTCAAAGATGGTTAAAGGTAACGGTTACCGCATTTTGGTTTAAGTTGATGCACAATGTTGAGGATGGAGGCTGTGTTTCCCCTTACAAGAAATTAGTTTGCAACATGTACTGCATTACATTCCCTCTCACCTTTGAATCCCTTTGCATTTTTGGCTAGTCTGGCAATCAGCTCACCTGTTGGCTGATGATTCAGTTTCATTCTGCAGCTTTTTTAGACAATGTATTTTTGTGTTCCTGTAGTTTGTTTTAAATGTTTGCGGTCGACACGCCACTCCTCTCTTCCTCCATGCCAAATAATAAAAATAATAAAAAGTTCACTGGGTTACTGGGGCAAAGCTTCCGTTGTGCATGCCATGAACTGAGCAATACACACATGCCTCTAACTGTGACAAGCGTACCGAACAAGACAGATTTTTTTCAGGAACCAAATTTAAATCTTCATGACGCTGGGTGTTCATAGACTTTTCATGTCATGGGCCATCTCCACCTTCTGCCCAGGCTCCAAAGAGAGCAGAAAGGGCCTCGCTGGTAAATGTACTGACATGTTTAATAACAACCATGTATTTAATGAGGCAATGGATCAGTTGACCGATAGTAAAACGTTTTATTTGCTTTTGACGTTTTGTTTTGCTGTGGCTGTCACAGCAAAACTCAGAAGTTGGAATTTCCAAGTTCACAGTCGGGTATGTCATCAGGAACGCCTCCTGTCCTCTAAAAAAGTAGAAGGTGAAAGATGTTTATTGTAGATGAGAAACATCTTACAATTCATCCGACAAAGCCTCATTACAGGAGCAAAAAACAGTCATGGTTGTACGAGGTGTTTTAGATATGAGGTTAAAAAGTGCTGAATTTATATGTGGAAAGTAGCCGCCAGCCGTCTGTCCGCTGGGTGTAAATCGCAATTCTGTGCCTGGGCAGAGAGAAGCAGGAAACACGGCTGTCAGGTCTCGCTGTCTACTCATGGTAATAATGTGATGTGATTTCAAACAAAAAACTCTTATTTGTCTCTTACCACGATGCATTGCAAGTCAGAATGTCAATTAACACAATATAACAACATCCATGTGATTATTTAAGAGCTTGTGGAGACGTTTTTGGCTTTTGGTTGTTCTCGCTTCAGCGAGACCGCTGTAATGATCATTCCCACTAATTAATTTTGAAAGGGCAACAACCAGTGAGGACAGAGCTATGACTCCTCTCTAGCCAATCATGAAAATGATCACCTTACTCACTCACTCACCAACAAATGCAATATGTGGGCTGGCCTCGCTTTGCAGTCCAGCCAAAATGTCAAAATTAGGTTATACAATATATAGAGAAAT